>PVKA01002387.1:0-36064 GCA_004027165.1 Ctenomys sociabilis
TTCTTCTTTCTTAATCCTCTTCCTCCTCCTATCCCCCCTTCCCACTTCTTCCCTTTTCCCCCTCTTCCTCCTCCAACTAGGCTAATTCAAGAAGACTGCCCAGAGAAATTTTTCCTTTAGCTTGATCTAGTCTGTAGTTGAGGCTTTTAATTGATTTCATTAAATTTTTCTACTTCATGATTTGTCTGGTTTTCCATTTTGGGCTTTTTTTGTTTGGTTGGTTGGTTTTTTTTCTACTATACTAGAATTTTTAATACAACATTAGTTGTATTAATACAACATTAGTTGTATTAATACAACATTAGTTGTATTACACTGGCATGCTAGTTTGATATGTGCAAGCTTTGATTCTGGGTGGACTCAGTATTTTGTCTCTGCAGTTCTTCAATTGTAGCTCTTGTTTACAGTTACATGAACAGCCTAGCATACAGATTCTAGTGTGAATATGATGATAACCGATTTGCTGAGGGCAGTACTGCCTTCCTGGTGGCTGTTAGGCCAGGCTCTGGTGTACATTGGTGCTGCAACCCAGCTAACTGTGCTGTGGGCTGAGACCAGAAGCATATTAGGCCACACTGTATTTTGATTTCCATGCTATGTTGACCTGCTTATCCCTAGGGAAAGGGCATTGCACAGGGTTGGAAGCTAGAGAATATGCATTTTTGCTGACCTTGGATCTGAGCAGCTAGGGTAGTGGTGCTATAGTCACTCGTACACAGGCATGTGAGAGTGATGATGGTCTCTGGCCACTAGCCCTGGGTGGGACATACCAACCAGTAGGTCTGCTTTCAAGATGCCAAACCATAGCAGCTTATCATAGCGTTAGGGATAAGCTCCTACCCCGTAATAATACACCTGCAAGAACCACAGGCAATTCTCCAAATTGTTTGGGGTCTATGATGGCTGCAGGACTCTGCATTGGTGGTGGGGCCTCTTAGGGTCTCTAGCTTACAGTTCCCCCTAAGAAGTGAATCTTGGTTCTCAACTGATTTTGGCAGAGGAGAGTCTTGCAAAGAGATAATATGCTTCATTCAACTTTTTGTGGGGCTGTTTTGGTTTTTATGCCTATTACAGTGTTTCCTGCTTCTGTACATTGTATTTCCTTGGTCACTACAGTCAGAATACATGGTTGTAATATATATTGGGGGTGGGGTTGAGGGAGTTGGAGGAGAGGAACAGTAAACTGCAATCTTGCTACTATTCTTGGTTTTGCTATTTGAAACATGTATATGATAAAAACTTCAAACAGTATGGAATAACTCCTATTTTAGACTCTTCTTGGTCAATTTTCTGTTCTAGTCACCATATGTTTTTTGACTATTCTTCCAGATACAGTTAATGCATATTCAGATATAAACATCTATAATACTTTTTACACACAATGGCTCTAAGGTTAAATCTTTCATTTAGCACTGCTTTAAGGATTGCTCCATTGGTAAAGGAACATTGACCTTTGTGTCTTATTTTAAATTGGAAGCATACTATTTTGTTGTATGGATGTACAGCTAGCACTCCTCTCATTCATAAGCAGTAACTAGGAATCATGAAAACTGATCTCTACCCTTTTTAGTGTAACAATGTTGTCTTAGTTACTGTTCTTTCATTGCTGGAACAAAATGCCCGACAGTCTGAATTAGGGAAGGAAAGCTACTGAAGGTTTCAGTCCATACTCCGCTGGCTCCATGGCAGAGAGTAGCAGTTCTAGGGGGGTACAAAGAGCAAGGGCAAATGGGAGGAGTGGCAGCAACTATGGAAACAAAGAGCCCCAGGCTGGGTATAGCATTCACACCCATATCCTAGCAGTACTCTGACCCATAATCCCAGCCTTGGATCATGGAATAGTCAAGAACTCTAGAACCCTGCTCCAATGACGCATGAGGCTTTGTGGGGACAAATAGATGCAAATCATAACAAATGTCTACTCACCAGCTGTTTGGGATTTTTTCTTTTTGTTTGTTTTAATATTGAACTGAGACCATTAAAAACAAAACAAAACAAAACACTTGAATCTTTTTAAGAAAATGGATGTGCCTTGAGCCCATCGTGTTCACTAAAATAAATCAACACACAAGCTTAAATACTGTATAGTTTCTATGAAAAACACAAAATACAAAGAGCAAAATAAAAGGTAGTAAGAAGCAGAGAGATACATTTTCTCAATAGGAAGGCAGTGAAGAGATGGGAATGGAAGAGGGAAAGAATTTTAAAAGGAATTAGCATGTGTTGTGTACAATTTTCACACAATTAATGTAAACATTATATACTGCAAATGTATATCCCAAAAAAGGAAGGAGGGAAGGGAAGGGGATCAAGAAATGGGGGATGAAAAAAGAATTATGATGTGTTATGTACTGCACATGCTATCAGGTCTCCTCAGAGAATATACCACAAACATTACTAATTTTTAAAATTGAACCAAAACATTTTAATTGTAGACTATTCAGAGTTGCATTTCTTCCTTGTTTAGAGCATATTCGCAGTGTATTCATTACCTGTACCTTCTAATGTGAATTTTATTTTTTTAAGAGAATGAAAGTTAAAAAAAATAAAAATACAGAATTTCACTAACCAAAATAATAGGAATTCAACAATGGCTGTAATATTGCATGAATTTCTTTAAATAACTTGAGAAAATAGACTGTTAAGAAATCATCTTAGGAAAAAAAGAAATCATCTTAGGGCCAACCAGAAAACTTAGTGGACTAAGTACCTGCTTTGGCAAGTGCAGGGACCAGGGTTTGATCCCTGGTCCCAAGTGCTGTACCCTGCCAACCCTACCCCTAGGCACACTGAGCTGATGATCCCAGCACTGGGAAGGCTGAAAACAGGATCAGTTTGAGTTCGAACTGCATAATGAGACCCTGTACCAAACACATAAATGAAAAAAATTAAAAAATCATCTTAGAGCTGTGGTGCAGACCTGTAATCCTGGCTACCTGGAAGACTTAAGCAGAAGGATCACAAATTTGAATCTAACCTAGAAAATTTATTGAGACCCTGTCTCTAAATTAAAAATTTTAAAAGCTGGGTGTGGTAGCGCATGCCTGTAATCCCAGCACTCAGGAGGCTGAGGCAGAAGGATTGTTGTAAGTTCGAGAACAGCCTGAGCTACAAAGTGAGCTTAAGGCCAGTGTGAACTGCAGAGTGAGACCCTGTCTCAACAAAAATAAAAATAAAAATTTTAAAAGGGTTCAGGATATATATATATATAGGCTGCTGCCTATCTTGGAGATGCATAATATGTATATATTAGAGAGCTTGCCTAGCATGTGTCAAAGCTCTGAGTTCAATCCCCAGGACTTAGCACAATCCGTCAATCAAAATAAACCGCTTTTTAGGCAAAACCCCTAAAATTTTATAATTTGCCTTAATGTTTCAGTCCTCTTAGCCAAATTCACATAATCAGCACACACTGATAATGAACATATCTTATCATTGATGAACACATTCTCAGTGGTGTGAGCAAAAATGTGTAGGTTTGTTAGTGGTAGACCACTTGTCAAGATAGTATGACAGAGTCATCATTTGTTTTACCCAGGAAACCAAAAACACTAGTCACACGAGCCAGTGAAATGACAGTTTTTTAAGAGCTTTTTGTGTTCTGTAACTTTAGGTAACCATTGGGGGGGGGGAAGTACACCTAAATTGTTTCGAGTATTTTGCTTCCCATAATAATATAAATATATGGTATCATAAATCCTGTATACATGTAGAAATCTTTATATTTTACTTAAAGTTGAATTACTTTACATAGAGATGATCATGTTTTTTCAATACGTGATGCAAAAGGGAATCAAATATTTTATTGCCTAACTTTCAGTGTTTAACTAGGAAAGTAAAATATGGCCTATAAAGTTTTTTTCCTGTGAAAATTAACCAGTTCCTCTTTTTTCTTCAGTTTGCCCTGTCTTTAGTTGTAAATAGAGAAAGTATGTTCCTGAGTCATAAGATACATTAACAAGATCCAAGGGTAGAACAAAATTTCAACCTTTGGTTTTTAAGAATCTCCATACTGCTTTCAGTAGTTACCTGGTTTACATTCCCGCCTCCTATGTAATGGTTTTAGATACTACTATAGATGGCTAAACCTCTTTTGGGGAGATGGAGGTAATGTACTATTATCTTAAAACCTTATCTTTCAACCTCCAGTTGGAAAGCACTGCTTTAGGAGAAGAGATCCACAAAGCTGTACATGAAATATATATTTTATTAAAACATGTGCACATATTTTTATATATGAGTAATGTTAAATTGGAAGGAACATTAAGAAAAACCTTAAGATTGCTTCAAAGAGTAGCTTCAAATCCCCAGATACTCTGCTCTGTGCCATTGTGAATGCTCTCAAGGGAACCTTTTTTTTTTTTTTTTTTGGTACAAGGTATTGCTAAGCAGCTTGGACTCAGTGATCTTCCTGTTTCAGCCTCCCCAGTGCTGGGATTACAGGCGTGAGCTACCATGCCCATTTTTTGATGAGTGCCTGGTACCCCGGGTTGCATGTGGCATGTGGTACAGAGAATCAGTCCCAGATCCATGTGCTTGCCAGGCAGGCACTTAGACTGCTGATATCTTTCCCAGCCCTCAAGGAAACATTTTGATAAGAAAGTCTTTTGGTTTGTTAAGATTGTTTTATAAAACTAAGTCAACAGTTTTAAAATGTACAAATTAGGGAAATAAATGGTGGCAAAATGAATAGTATCTGAAAGAAATTTGCCCCTGTATATCAGCAATATAGATAGCATTATTCTAAGATCTTGAGCTATTTCTTTGTCTTTTCATTTTTATTCTTTGGTACACTTTATACAGATTAAAATGCTCGAGATCTGAGAGTTTTGATTTCTTATTTTGGAATACTTGCATGTACATAATGAGATATATTATGGGTGGGACCCAAGTCCAAACATTGTTATGTTTTATGTCTATCTTTAGTCAGTCAGTGGTAACAAGCCTGTGATTCATGTGCCACAGCAAACTGTTCAGAATTGAAAGCTCTAAAAAGTCCACTATCACTGCCTTATACACAGGATGTGAAGGTTATTTTATACAGTTTTCATAATAATTTTGTGCATGATAACAAAGTTTCTTGGTATCGCATTTTCCACTGTGGTATTGCTTGTTCGTTCGTTCTTTCTTTCTGTTTTTTTTTGTTTGTTTTGTTTTTTTTGCCGGAACCCGGGATTGAACTCAGGTCCTTGCACTTGCCAGGGAAGCACTTATTCCACTGAGCCATCTCCCTGGTCCCATGGTATTATATTAATCCTCAAGAACTTTAGTATTTCAGATAGATATAATTAAGCCCTGTTAAAGGCCAAAATTTGTTTACAGCCTTCTCTTAGCAAGTAAATAACGTATATTTTATTAATAGGCTTGCAGAATAGACTAGAGTGATAGAAATAATCACTTGATAGTCAAATGATTTTTCTTCATTTAAATTGTATTAAAATTAACCATATTTTTAAAACTGATGTTCCATCTTTCTTATCATAGGACAATGAAAAGAGAACCCCATTACATGCTGCTGCCTATCTTGGAGATGCAGAAATCATTGAACTGCTTATTTTATCTGGTATGGTAACCTTTGTGTAATAAAAGTAAATTACAAATATTTTTTGACATGTTTATCAGACATAATTGATGACTATATAATCTAGTTCTTTTTTCCCCATAAACTGAAACATTTATTTATTCACTTTTCAAATTCTGATCATATATCCTATTCTGAGTATAGAATGTATTAAAGAACAAAACAAAGATTGCTTCCCTATGGAGCTTAGATTCTGTTAAGGAAAACTAGCCAATAAATTTGATAGCCTTTTCTGTGTGTTAAAAGATACAAAGTTTTATTTAGCGGTATTCCTAACAGACTACTTTTACAGAGTTACTAAGGGGTGATTGCTGTTCTTCTAAAGGGAGGTAATGGTGGCTTAGACACAAGTGCAGCAGTGGAGGTAGTAAGAAATAGTCTGACAACAGATATATTTTTAATTTAATCCCAACAGGCTTTCTGTCTTTGAATACCTTTTACATAATTTTACTTGAGGATATGTAAAACCATTTCTAAGAAACTATCCTTTATTTTTTTAATTTCTTCAGTATTCGTATCTTATAAAATGTTAGAACTATCTTAGTAAATAACATCTATTCTGATTAGACTCTATAGTCCTAAAACAAAGTCAACAGAGCTTAGAAGTATTACTGTTATAGCTAGATTATTTTAATGATATTTACTGGTAAAAATATGTGTAGTTGAACTGTGCTTATGTTGGCAGTTTGCATAATGAAATTGGAAAAGTAGTATTTTTTGTTTGATGTATTAGATGAACTGAGAGAACTCTTATACAAAGGTTCTATTAATTAGTAGCTTACATAGATTTTTAGCATTATAGCTTCATAAAATTTTTAAATGAGGTTTTTGCAGAAAATTTCCTAATAATTGTAAAATTAAATATGGTCAGGCATAAACCCAGCTAACATCATTAGTTCTTTATCAATTACATTGCCTCTGATGTACTTTCATAAAGATTTCAGTCCATTTATATGTGATTACTTACTAGTTTTCAGCTAAACTAAGAACTGAGATTAAAAAATAAAATCCTGTTTCCCTATGGGGCATTTTCTCTTTAATATAGCATAAACTGCTAAGTCAAGAATTCTTATCATAAATATTGTCCAAAAAATGTTTTTTGATTTGTCTTCACTTTTTGTATATTGAGAAGTGACTGTGCTAGGAACAGTACATTTCCATTACTTTAATGTCTTTTTCTTCTTATAGCAGCACTGATATCTTGCTTTTTAAAGAGGAACCTTAGGTCTTCCAGTAGCTCACAGGAGTAGCTTTTTTCCTTTTGGGTGATCTCGTTTGTAAGGGGTTATAGGGCTTCCCTTTCTTGCTTCCCTGTCAGCCCTTTGACTTCCCAAGAGACTTCATGTATGTCTCTTTGGTGCCCTTTACTCATGACTGAGATGTGCTTAGGAAGATGAACTGTCTTTGAGTACTGGGATTTCCTGCCTGTGTTTGATATATGATTGCTTGTCAGTAGGCCTTTTCCTTCCAGATGACTGCATGGCCATGTAGTATCAGAAAGGTATATTTAGGGTCTATAGATATTTAACCTTCTGTCTTTTCCCATTATCAGTGCTCTGTTGTAAGCTGGCAGCTGCATAACCTGCCTTTGAGTGTCCTTGGAAAAAGTTACTTCCATCAGTGAAACGTTTCTTCAGAGTCTTTGAGGGCCAGAGCCCTGCTGTCCTGCTATTTGTATATGTCGGAGAGGTGACTTGTTCAGAAGAGGGACTAACCGCTGGCCTGAAGGCATCAGAGGCCTACCTGGCAAGTGCGAGGTCCTGAGTTTAATTCCCAGTTACCCATCCACCCCACCCTCCAAAAAAGTGCACGTGCCTGCGCACATGCACAACACACACACACACACACACACACACAAAGGAATGAGACTTCAAGTACTGGTACCAAAGAAAGAGAAAATAAGGCAGCAAAGAAAGAGTTAATAGTAGTACAAGTTTTTATAATAGCCTTTGGGGCATCTAGAAGCATGTCCTGATACATAGTGAGCAGTTCCCCTGTTAACCACAAGTAACCTTTTGTCTCTAGAATAGCTCTGACCTCATGGGGTGTGGGAACTTCTAGTCTGCATCCCAAAGTCAACTTTGTAGCTTTGTCTGTTAGTACAACTAACTCTCAGGGATAGTAGCTACGGCAGCCATTTCATCTGATTTCTTTGCAGAGTATGCCACTGGTTGAGGTTCTTGAACAAGGCTCATAAAATAATTCTTTCCTTTTTTGATACATAGAGAAAAGTTTTCTTAAGTCATGTATTTCCAATGCTAAAGCTTAAGTAAGGGCATGTTTAATTTTCCTAAAGGCATTGTCATTGGCTTTTGAACTTCATCCTTCTGTGTGCTATTGGATAAAATCCCTAAAAGCTGCGTTACATATTTTTTCAACAGGAAGTATCACAGTGACAGGGCCCAATGTAAAGGCGGTGGCTACTGCTACGGAACATATTTACCATTTGTGTTTGAAAGCAGGAAAGAAATTTTATAACACATCACTTAAATTGGTTAGAATCTCTTAACTGAGCACCTCTTAAAACCGGCTGCACATTGAACTCAGAGGAAAACTGGACCAACAGTAATTGAGGAAAGAGACTCTTTTTATTCACTCATGGCTGCAGTATAAGTGCTGGTCCTTTGGATTTTATTTCAGTCTTCCTGTAATATAAAAAGGAAGTTTACAAGACATGACATTGCTCCTTTACAAGAGGATGGTCTATTTATTTTCGCAGTAATTCTCATGTCCCTATAAGCAGAGCTGTCACAATATACACTACCTTAAATTGTTTTGTTGTTGTCATTATTATTTTTTTCCAGTTTGAGCTAATGTGTTTCACTTGTGAATAGTCTTTTACATTTTTGTGTGCTGAATATGGGCACCAAAGAACCTGTAAAAGTTATCTTTTCAATTGAATGTGCACAAATAAAAGTTTGGAAAATGAAAGAAAAAAAATATATCCAAGATACTGAACTTTTTGAAGGGATATTTGAGCATGTATTTTCTCCAAAATACATGCTTTATATCCCTCCTTAGCTAGAAGTTGAGTCTGTACCATGTTATAGTTCATTTTTGTTGGCTACAAACTAGAATATCATCCACACTATACAATGGTTCCTTGCTTAAGCTTTAAGTTCCTCAAGTCTTACGCTAGTGCCCAAGCAAAAAGATGAAGACTATCACCTTTGTTGGCAGAACCATGCAAGTATAGTGTTTTTTTTTTGTGTGTTTTTTTTTTTTTTTCTTGAGATGGAGTTTTCCCATTTGAAGGCAACCAGAAATTAGGAGTCTGGATGTAGGGAGTTGAAGAAAAAGGTAACTTAAATCTACTGAGAATCAATTAGTGTTCTTTGGAAATAGGAGTAAAAGTATATATGGACCTGCCACTGAAGGGTGGATTGGAATGATAACCTTCTTAATGAGGCAGAGAGGCCTTATACTATCTGATATTCTCCTGAAGGCTTTACCTCAGGGAATATGGGAGTGTTAATGAAGAGATTAACAAGGCTTCAGAAGGCCATATTTGAGAAACTTGTCTATGTGAAGCTGGAGATCTTTACATGCCTCTTTCTTGATTGGATATTGCTTTCAATTACAAAGCCAGCCAGGGTCTTTTAGTCTTATAACTACTGGCATAGCAGAATTTGCCCTACCAGGTGTTCCATTATACCTGGAGCAGGACCCATTTGTTGGCTAATTTGGTCAGAGAGATCTGGAGTAGTCATCCTCCCCACCCCCCACCGCCCCAGTCTGTTTTGGCTTAGCTGGAATTTCAAAATTGCCCAAATTTAGCTAGTAAGTCTCTTCCTAACAGGGGAGCAAGACACTTGAGGACAGTTAATACCTCATAGTTAAACATTTGGCCTTCAAAATAGCACATCAAAGTAGGAGTAAAGGATCATCACCTAGGGCTCCCATCCATCCCAACTATGGTTATAGACCAAGAGGAGAGTTTTCCAGAGAAGGAAATTAAAACAGAATGAGTTGCTCTTGTATCAGTAAGCAGTTCGTTCAGGTGGCTCACCTGTGACATCAGAGTTTATCCAGGATTCCTTGAAGGAAATGGTGATGTCCAGGTATAGGTACATTGCAAGTTGCCAGGGCCTCTTCAGTCATCAGAGCAGGAAATGAGGCTTCTGGCTGGCCCCATCCCTCTCAGGGACCAGAGACAGTCAAACCTCCATCATGAGTTGGCACATTATCAGCCTCACTTGTGGAGCAGGGCAGAAGGTAGGTGCAGTCTGGTGCACTGTATTGTTTTCTTGCACTTGAAATAGGAACTCCTTCCTTGGCTGTCCTTGGGTTTTTCCTTAGGTGATCTAGGTGGGTTTAAAGCATTACCAACTACAACAGCCATAATTTTAGCTTTTCTCCTCTGGTCCCTATTGATTGACCTGTCAGCTTTTCGTAAGTCTGACTTTCCTGTGATTAACATGTGTTAAATATAACAGACCTACTTTCAATTCAGCTAGTGAGGTGTTATAATAAATACATTTTTTAATATAGCTATTGATGCATGAAGAATGTTTTACTTACACTTCATCCTTTGTGTATTTCACATTTCATCTGTCAGTTTCAACACTGAATGGCAGTGCTGGCATCCTGTCTAATACATTTCACCCTGCCAAGACCATCACTATATTTTTTGGACCTAATTTCAACCTTGGATCATTCCATTTAGTGATGTGGCCATTTTACAACAATTCAGCTAGTCATATGTACACTTACATTGCTATTATCATCTAAATCAAGGAAATCTTCATTCCCTGTCTATCAGTCCATTCTTGTCCATTTCACTGTTACAGGAATTTCAGTTTGCAGGGGCCAGTGTCAAAGTCAGTATCAACCTCATCATCATCCAGCCACACATGAGTCATCTGATGGTTTACTGTCTCCCTCAAACCCCTTTAGTAATAGGAATTGTGCTTGCCAGGCAGGTGCTTTGCCACTGAACTGTATCACCAGTCTATGATGATTTGCTTCGGTCACCTCCAAAACTTGCGGATTTGGTTTTTCAGGTGCCATTGTACTGAAATGAGCTACTTGAAAAAATCAAAGAAAACTTTTAGAGGAATCCTGGAGTGATGTGAGTCTGACCCTTTGTGACAATTGAGTAAACATATGCAAAACCAAATAGAGGGAGGATGGCATGAACTTAAAAAGTCTTATTTTGCCACTTTTGCACAAGTACACATACCTTGCCATTCCTCACCCTGTTTTATCCTTCCAAATAAATTGATGGCTAATGTCAAATTTTGTTTAATTCTCCTCTACTAATTTTGAAATCAGATCACATTCTAAAATAATAGAGATTTAGCTATGGGAAGGGAATGAAAGCCTAGAAAGACAAAGGTTAAAAAGAAATACACTTCATCTATTTTTATAGATGAAATAATAAGTGTATCATCATTCTACAGTCAAGAGACAAAACTCTAAAAATTTAAGTTCCTTACCAAATCTCCCAAAAGCTGAGCAAATACTAAAGGCTTATGTAATTTAAGATTAAGAGGATTCTAAAAAGTAAAAAGATAATTAAGATGTGTGCCTGTTTTGACAGTCTACTTGTCTCACTTATTGCTGAGACAAAATACCCTACACCCAAAGTTAAAAGGAGAACAATTTATCTAGCTCACAGATTTCAGAGGTTTCAGCCAATAATTGGCTGGCTCCAACGTAGAGTAGCAAAGTAGAGGGCAACAGTTATTAGTGGTGAAAGACAGCAAAAGCAACAGTACCAGAAGGGAGAGATGAGCCTCTTTTTGTCTCCTATAAATTGTATCTAGACTGTTGGGGTTAGAGTGGTATCAAAGCGGTCAGTGGACTGATTTAGGAATCACACACACCCCTTTTTTTTAGTATGGCATTTGATTTTATTCTGGACAACACTCAGGTGTTTTTACATCAAGCTTATGGAAGCTCATTGAAAGTTACATAAATGGGCAGTCACACACTCTTAATCCCGCTCTAGATTCAGCCACCTTAAAAAAGCCTAAGACTACATGAGGCTTTGGGAAGACATCTAAACATAAGCCATAACACTTGGATAAGTGTTGACCTAAATATTTCTTTAGATAGTTGGGAAAAGAACCAGAAGAGATTTTGAAACCTGAGTCAGAAGGAATTTTGGGTTGGTGCATATTTCTTTAGTTCATTTATTCATTTTCTATCAATTTAATTTTCCCACTAACTCTTTAAATTCAAAGTTGATTAGACCTATTTTATAGAAGCATCTGCAAATTTTGATATCTAGTGTGGGAGAGGGTTCAAAGAGTTGGCAGAACTTGGTGACTGATTAGATTAGGAATGAAGCGGGTGAATTAACTGTCTTAGAATTAGACCAAGATCAAAAGATAACTGATTTGGGTACCAGTTTATAAAGAGTTCACTTTATAGAAATAGTGCCCTGTGTTTTAACTTGAGACCCAACTCCATTTATTTTTTCTTCCTTCCTCTTTCCCCCATAGGAGGCAGAGGTTATGATAAAAAACAAGGCTCAGAGACATCCGAAGGTCACATGCCTATTAGACCCATTATTAAATCACAGGTCTCTCTTTAAAAAAAAAACAAAAACTTTTGTATAGGTAAATTATTAAATGAAAAGTTGGGTTATATAGTTGAAGTTTTCTGTATAATTATAGTGCCAAACATACAAATCTACTTAAGGTTATTATTCTGCAGATGATTTTTTACTTGTGTTATTGCATTTAATACATAAAATTTAAAAATCACATCTCTACTTTGGAAAGGTAAAGTCCAAATTTTGGCAAATATATGTAAATAAAGGAAAATTCAGTTGATTTGTGAGGGAAGGAAAAATCTAATGAAAAACTACTTTAAGCATTTTGGATTTAGTAAAATGTACTCCTAGCACAAAAAGGGTTACTTGTAAATGTGAGTTTTCAGTAGTCATCGATGAGATCTTCCTTAAGTTTCTTTATTGTCTTCAATTTCTTAGCAATGCTCTCTCCTTCCAAAGGATATGCCATAGTCAGGCATGATCATACACCTTTAATCTCAGCTGCCACGCTGAAATAGGATTAGAAGTTCAAGCCCAGTCTAGGCAGTTTAGCAAAAACCTTTCTCCAAAAAAAAAGGCCTAAGAATATGGCTCAGTGCAAAGCCCATAGTTTTAGTCTTCAATATTGAACCAAAAGATATGAGGAGGGATATACTAAGGAATCTAACATTCACAGTTAAGATAGGCCTGCTATTTTTTTCCTGCTTTAATAACGTGAAAATAATGGAGAACTTAATCTCTTTTTCCTGATTTGTGGTCATCTTCATAACCTATGGATATCTTCTGCCAGATGTAGAGTATATAAGGATGCTACATGAAGCTGCTGCATTTGGTTTTATTTCTCTTTGGAAGACAGTTTTGTGTTTTAAATTGATATGATCCTTTTTTCCACCTCCATCTCCGTCCTCATTGTTTGTCTTTTTGGCTAGTTTTCTGTGATCTTAATGCGGTGTTGGACTAGCTAACTTTACTCTGGAAATGTCTTTCATTGCTAGAATGTCCTTGCAAGTTATTGTGGATATTAATATACAGGAACAGAGTCAAATGCTGTTCTCATAATGTGTATTATGTGACTCACATACTAATTAACCATTATGGGTGGGAGGTATTGTTACCCTCAGAGATTTCTCATACAGTTGGCCTCCAAAAAATTAAAACATTTGACTAATACTTTTAGAACCAAATGATTTAATGAACGATGACTTTTCTGAAAAAGATTATGATCAGAGGCCAAAAATCTTACTGTGCAGATATTCCTATGGATAAGTATCTTTAGAATTAAAAGAAGCAAAATTATTTAACTGAATTGTAAGTAAGAGCTAGATATGTGATATACCCTCAGTTAGCCACTAGTGAATTCATTGTTCTAGTCATTTGTTGTGATAAATGAATTCTAGTTCTATTATTCACATAAAGAGAAAGATTAATTATCACTGTCTTTAAAAAGACAGAAGAAAGCCAGCAGGATTTTCACTTTGCTCTCTGACATCATTAAAATTGGATTGATTTTATGTAGTTATTTATCTGATAGAACACATTTAAAAGAAGGAAAACAACTATTTTTACTCCTTAGTGTATTATTTACCATTTATTGTTACTTACTTTTGTTTTGTTTTGACTTGAAGCCATATCTTGAAATGTGTTCTGTGGCCATTACTCTTTTTCATTCCCTCTTAAATACATTTCCCTTTTTGAACAGCCAGTTTTGGTTTAAGTAACAGTACACAGTTCCCCTCTGCAGTTTTAATGTACTCTCATTCCTCTAGGATTTCCATATTATGCAAAGCAAGTAGAGATATTTTTAATTTTTATACATAAAAGTAAGTTATATTAATGCATTTATAACTTTTTTCATTTTTTTTTATTAGAGTTGGCTGGGAGCATAGCTATAGAACCTCCTTGGCCTTTGTAAAATAACAGCTACATTCTGTTCTGTTGTCAATAAATACCCTAAATAAGACTTCTGAAGACCCGTCTTGACACCTCTTTAATTTTTTGATCTAGTGCTTGACCTTCTAGTGTGTGTAAACATGTACATGAAAATAAAAACTATAGAAAGAGACATAGAAACTGTAGAGAATCACCTGAATCCTAATAGTTAAATAAGGGACAAAATGTAGGGCCCATGTTCCTGTATCTCCCCTTCACTCTCCAGAAGGCTCCAGACTTCCAGCCTATGAAGATTTCAGATGTTATCTACCTTCTACCTTACACCTAGAATAAATTCTACCTTACTATAATTACCTTCTCTGTGTTTTAACCATCTTGGTTAAAATACTCGCAGAGAGTTGCACAGATGTTTATTATGTGAACACTTACTACTCTTGATCTACAAGTGTATTAGTTCAGTGATAGGACATTTGTCCAACATGTGAAGGGCCTGAGTTCAGAAACAGTGCAAAATTAAAATTATGAAATATTTTTAAATGAATATGTTACTTTCTCAGTTTATTTTCCTTATTCCCTTTCTAAACTCCCTTCATTCTTTTTTTTTTTTTTCGGAACCAGGGATCGAACTCAGGCTCTTGTGCTTGCCAGGGAAGCACTTATTCCACTGAGCCATCTCCCCGGCCCCCACTCCCTTCATTCTTGAAAGTGCTTTACTACATGTGTTTGTATTCTGTAATCAACATTTTTTGTTTGTTTGCTGACTATTGATTCTTTCAGTGGCCTCACACTATCACTTTTTGCAGAAAACTCAACTCCTCTCAGAATTTTAACTACTGCATTTGTAGATATTTCCTACACATCCATTTTACTTTTTTTTTTTTTTTCTTGTTCAAAGCTTTTAAATCTGCCTGTAGCATAGTTGTGCTGTGGGTACTGGGTTAGCATATTTAAATCTTTATCTGTTATAGATTAAGAAATTAAGGTTCAGTTGGGGGTAGGGTTCTGTAACTGGTAATTACATTGGCACTGTAACATGAAGTCACTGCTCTTGATTGTTCCCTGGACCCTCACACTCAACCTAAGAAATAATGAAAGTGTTAGGGAATGTGAACATTCTAGCCTTGGTTCTGCCATAATTGACTGATATTGGATTGTTCATTTTATCCATTTCATCTTTATTTTCTTTTAGACAAGGTCTCATCATATAGCTCAGGTTGCTCTTGAGCTCACTCTGGTAGCCCAGGCTGGCCTCAGCTCCATATCCCAAGTTCAGGGGTTACAGGTGCGCACAGGACCACACCCAACTATTCCATATGTGTTACTTCATCTAGGAAATAAGGACTGCATTAGAATTTGGAATCTAAATCTAAGATTGCTTATATGACAGGCAGTTGATTTTAAAGCCAGAGAGAGCTATTTGTTGTCTGTTTAGTTGTATAGATGCTACTATACATTTCTATATGATTGGGACTTAGCTACCAAATCAGCAGATTATATGTAACAGATATCCCCTCCTTTAAATTATGTGATACACTTTTTGCCTTACTAAATATGTTTGTATTCAGTAATAAGTATTTTCTGTTGACCTCATGCTTTCTCAAGCAGTTGTAGAAAAATGATTTGAAAGTAATTTTAGGGCTGGTGAGATAGCTTAGAGGACTAAAATGCCTGCTTAGGCACGTGCAGGAACGGAGGTTTGATCCCAGGCACCACATGCCAGCCCCACCCACAAGGCAGGCTGAGTCAGCCAGAGTGAGTGTACTGGTGCACACCTGTAATTCCAGTGCTGGGGAGGCTGAAAGCAGGAGGAGCACCACAGGTATGAGCTGTGCAGTGAGATCCTGCAACAATCAAATACATTTTTTTAAAAAGTACTTTTAGAAATTCTTCAACTCTTAATTATAATTCTGAAAGACATTAATTGATTTATCTCTTCATTTTTTCTTAAACCTATACTATTTTATTCAGTAATGAATACCATAGTGTTTTTATTATGCTTATAGTATTATTTTGCTATTACTTTATGACATGATAGACTCATCAGTAAGAAAATGTAACGAAGAGTTTGGAATAACTTAACAGTTTATCTCTGAGTAGTTGTAAGTTAAGTATTTTGAGTTTTTAAATCAAATTTTAAAGTGGGATCCAATTTTCATTTTGAATATGCTCTGTATAAAGGTGACTTTTCTAGCTTATATATAAAATGTTTATTTTGAATAAAAACTAGTATGTTATTAGTTATATTAAAAGATAATTCTGTTTTGTAATTTAAGGGGGAATTTATTAGCAGAAAGTATAAAGTACTTTTTCAATTGTGATTTATCTAATTGGGCTAAATATAGTTATTATTTCAAGAGATTTATTTAAAATATTTCTGGTAAAATATTTCAATTTATTTTTTTCTTCTTGTTGCAGGAGCTAGAGTTAATGCCAAAGACAGCAAATGGTTGACACCTTTACACAGAGCAGTTGCATCTTGTAGTGAGGTATGAAATTTCTATTAGTAAACATACTGTATGTAAAAATAGTAAGTAGGTCTGCTTGAGTCCATATTCAAATTCTGAGCTTTCAGAAGAGTGAAGAAAACTACTGAAATACTTAGACTGGTCATTTCACTTCAGAATTTCCCTAACCCAAGTAAACTAATCTGGATTTCCCTTTGTATGATAGATTTTTGAGTCTGAAATAGGCAAGAGCATACTTCTGTCCCTCCTAACTAGAAGTGAGTTTTCTTTCTTACATAATTCTTCCCATGGCTTTTCTATTCTGATTCATAATGGCCTTTTGGACAGGTTCTGCTAATTATAATCATTACTTTTTCTCATCTGTGTATCAATCAAGATACTGCTTAGATACTCAAGTTATTTTTAAAAAATAGTATTCATTTATTTTACCAGCTGAAAAATATACATCCTTATGTGAGGTTCCTTACAGTAAGATTAGTTCCTTCTTATATATAGTCCTATACATTGCTTTTTCAGTAAGATAACTGACATAATTAGATAATATTTACTATTTGTAAAGTATTTTTGTGTTTTTCTTATCGTATATAAGGATAGATGTTTTGAAGCAACTAGAAAATACTCAATTTTAAATGGTAGTGATAGTGCAAAATCCTTCTGTCATTTTACTGCCAAAGCCTCTCTTTTACCAAACTTGATATTAGGACTTGATTCATATTTGTAAGTGATTTAAAATATGAAAGTATGATTATTTAAGTGAATGTTAATCCCATGTTTCTTTAGTATTTATTTAGAAGTGCGACTTCACTGCCCTTGTTCCCATTGCAGGGCCAGGTGATTCTGCAGAAGGAAAGGCAGCTAGTGCCTAAGGAGAAAATTGAGGGAACCCTTACCTCTTTGAGTGTATTCTTCATTAGAAACTGTCTCTTTCACCTAGAACAAGAGCTGGACAAAAAAGAGACAAATCTATCCCAGTTGGGATAGATTTAAAACTCTTCTATGTGACAGAGACAGTGAGTTAGCTTAGCTTCCTGTTGTAGGAAGAAGAAGAGAAGAAAGAGTTGGTGTACCTGAGCTCAAAATCTGTAACTAATAAACTTATGGAACTTGGATTTGGAGCAAGTAGCTTCAGATATCACCTTAACATTTTAGTTATGTTGGGCAAATCTGGGACACTAAAACATTAGCCAAAAACTTCTGAATTCTGAAGTTGTGTGACAATATTAATTTTGTAGTTAGCCCTCATAAGTATTTTTCTTAAGATAAAAACAAATAACATTACTGCTATTGGAACATATTAATGTTGGTCGTAATTATCCATTTTTCAAGATAACTGTGAATGTGACCATTAAAATTGTTTTACCAGGACCAGGGAGGTAGCTCAGTAGAATAAGCGCTTCCCTGGCAAGCAAAAGGACCTAGTTCAATCCCTGATTCTGCCAAAAGGAAAAAAAAATTGTTTTACCATATTAACTCATCAGAAGGTACCCTTCACATATTTTCAGGGGTTAAAATAAACCAAAAATTTGTCAAGAAAAAGTAACGCTTAGAGGAAGATTGCAGGTTCTGTCCATAGACTTGACTTTACTCCATCTGAACTTAAGAGCAAGTTAAAAGGTTAGAAACCAGTGGTCCTGGCCAGTGTCTTCGTCTGTTTTTTATCTGAGAATTACTGAGCTATATAGTCCTGATACTTAACTCTTCTACAGGATTGTGGAAAATAGCTATAAATTTGGCATCTCCTATGAACATATAATTTCTGGAAGCCTAGAACATCATTTTCTGACTTTTTACTGTTACAAATAAATTACTCTGAGCATTCTTTAATGGATCTGTTTTTATTTCTCTTGTAAACAAGTAGAATGGAATTGCTGTATTCTAAGACTATAGGTGTGTATTTCCCAAATTTTAGACATTTCTGATCACTTTATTTCAAAAATTTAAGCTATTGATAATTCATGAATAATGTTTTTATTTATACCTATTCATACTTTCTAATACTTTGCATGTAGATTAGCATATTATTCCTTTGAGAAGAGAAGCAGGTAATGTTTCTCCCACCTTTGCAAGTAACACCAGTAGTTAGTTTTACAAAACTCAAGTAGTATCCACTATGAATAATAGAATTCAAAATTTTAGTTTGTTCATTTCTGATCCTTTGCATTTTTTTGTGTAGTTTGCCAAAGATAGGATTATCACTGTAAAGAGGAAATTTTTACTTAGTTTAATTCTGATTATATTGCTTTATGTCAGTAGCATACCAAATTCCTTGGATTTCTACCATGAATCAAATTAATGTGGTAATGTGAGGTTTTTTATTGTGCTACTGGGAAATCTCTTAGACAGTAAATATTTAAGTTACCTAACAGCAGCTTTCACACTAGACACAGTCACAGCAAAGACTTTGTTTTTGTTTGTTTTTTTTTTTATTTCACTGTTAAAAGATTTATTTGTAGTACAAATAAAAGTTAAAAAATATTTTTATGACTCAAACTGATTTTGAAGTTGCTGAGCAAATGGAAATTCCTGCAACATGAAGAGCACTGCAGTTCTTTTTAAGAGCACAACACTGAGTACACTTTCCAAATCATACTTGAGCACTTACTCCTGTCCCCCACACCAAATGTGACACTTTTTTCCCCCTTAGTTGTGCAAAACTTTTGTTATATTCCATTATAAAAATGTCTCTCTTACGACTAAAGCTGCCTATTTGGTGGCTGTCGGTTTTTATTCATATTACTTTGTTTCAGTAATCATTTTAAAATTGAAAATATGACGGGTTCTATGGCTTTTCATTAAAAAACAGCTCAAAAATTTGTAATGCTGTTTACATATTGTGCTGGCACCTAAATAAGAGATTTTAATGAGCAGCAGAAAGACTAGAAAACTGTGGTTGAAATGTGTTACTTAAAAATACTTACAGAATAGATCCAGTGCAAAATATTGAAACCAAAAATACTTCAGCAATGTAAGCCAGTACATTGGTGTTCAAACCACTAAAGGATTTGATCACTTAGCCCAATGTAAAGTGCCTCTAGCTGATATTACATACCCTTAAAAGTCTCTAAGTCTCCCACATCCTTGTTTGTTGAATTATTTTAGCCATGAGTTGTTGATTTCTATTCTTTAGCTTTACTTCACATTAAAAATAAGTTCATTTATTTGGTTTGCATCCTTTTTTAAAAAAAAATGTATCCTGAAGAATCTACAGGGTCTCACTTCACAGATTGGACTCGTAGTGATCCTCCTGTTTTCAGCCTCCCAAGTGCTAGGATTACAGATGCACACCACCTCACCCAGCCTCAGTCCCATTTCAGCACAGGGCCAGCACAGTACACCAGGGATCAAACCCTGGCAGGCACTTTAATCAGCTAAGCTATCTGGCCAGCCTTTAAATTCATTTGGTATTTGTTTCATTTCACAATTTCTACTTTATGGATTACAGAACTGGATGATAAAATACAAGTCCAACTATCTCCAGGCTGAGCACTTTAAAAAAACAGATGGGCTATAAAACACCCTGAACAGCCTGTCTCCTCCCTTAAAAAATTCAGAGTATGGGCTGGGGACATGGCTCAGTAGATAGGGTCTGAGTTCAATCCCTGGTTTCGCCAATAAAAAAAAAAAAAGAAAAGAAAATTCTGAGCCAAGGAACCTGGAACTTTAAGATAGAAATGAACTCCTTCCTCCTAGATCTACCCAAAGTTTGACAAAACACCAAATACACAATAAGAAAAGGGTATTACATAGCACCTCAAGTCTGGAGGCAAATTACTAACTGTAATAATTACATTGAGAAAAGAAGCTAGTGCACGGCAAACCTCTGAATAATTTACCTGGGGTACTACATGCTAATCACACTAAGAAATGCTAATAATACCTGTTGGGATTTCTTTTGTAATTGTTAATAGGATTTTTGCAGTTACTAAAAATTAAAACTACATATTTGTACATAATGCCTTTTACTGTAGTTTTAAGATTGTCACTAAGAAAATGACAAGCCATGATAGCTGAAACAGCTTTCCTGGTGAGGGGAGATTCTTTACTTATGAGCCTTCCCCATGACAGAGCAGCACCAGCCACCAGAGTCTGCTAAAGCCACCTGACCAAGGTCTGCTGCAGAGCAACAGGGTCTTAGGAAGGACACAAATAGGACCGCCTTCCAGAGAATATCTCTACCTATGATATCCTTCAGGTAGTGGGACATTTCATAATGACCGGAGGTGTTGCCTACCTAGGTGGCACCTATGTCCAGGAAGGCAGTTAGCTTACTCAAGAAATTACTTATATGCCTTTTTTTTTTCTTTTTTTGAGACAGTGGTCTCACTGTGTAGTTCTGTAAAACTTGCTGTGTATCCCAGACTGGCCTTGAGCTCATAGCAGTCCTGCTGCCTCAGCTTCCTGAGTGTAGGTATCAAAGGCTCTGTCAACATGCCTGGCTTCTCTATCACTTATTTTCACTCATAAAAACCAAATTTGGTAGAATTCAATAGAATAGGTAAGAATGAACTTAGTTCCCTACAGAACACAAAAAAATAAACATGTCTGGGAAAAAGAAATGAACAGACACTCCAAAGAGGTAGAAATATAAATGACCAACAAATATATGAAAACAAAATACTCAGCATCTCTGGCTACTGGAAAAATGCAAATTAAAGCAATGTAAAATTCCATCTTACTCTAGAAAAAATGGCAGTCATTAGGAAATCAAACAATAACAGATGCTGTCAAAGGAATGGTGCAAAAGGAACCTTTATTAATACAATTATGAAAATCAGTATGGGGGCCAGGGAGATGGCTCAGTGGAATAAGCTCTTCCCTGGCAAGCACAAGGACCTGAGTTCAATCCCCAGTTCCACCAAAAAGAAAAGTAAATCAATATGGATTTTTCTCAAGAAACTATATATATCTTTTTAAAAATTAAATGAATTATATACCTAGTGACTATTTCATAAGATATAGCACATGTCTACTTTAAGAAAAAAATTTTATATATTCAGTGGCAAGGTAATCTTAAGAATGTTCAATGTATAAATTTTACTGTACTAACTAGAAATAAATATTTTTGAGGACTTTCAACATTTCTTTCATCTTATATACATCTTTTTTTGTTTGTTTTCCTTTTTGTATTTTAGGGAAGGGTATTCAGGGTCTCACTACTAGATTGGACTTGGAGTGATCTGCCTATTTACAGCTGGGATTACAGGTGCATGCCACCAGGCTCAGCCTCAATTGCCATCTCAGCATTCCCCAGTGGACACTGGTGCAGCAGGCCCAGGGATCGAACCCCAGGCCCCTGTGTCTGCTTGGAGGCGCTTTAATCGGCTGCACTTTTTGGACAGCCCTCATGTATACATCTTGATAAGGATTATTGTATCTTTTAGTGGGAGAGTAGAGAAGGAAATGTCCTTTAGGACAGGGCATTGCTCTGTAGTCAAGGCTGGTTTTGTGCTTACTGTGTAATTAAAGGTGGCTTTAGACCCATGGCTGTTATCTCTGCCCTTAGCTTTACAGTTGTTGGTAAGATTATAGGCTTCTGCTATCATGTATGATGGCAGTGTATTGATAAATCCTTTCATGACTGACTGCTTTCTTAAAAGTAAAAAAAAAAAAATTTTTTTTGAGTAAATTCCTACTTATTTACACCAAGTTCTATCAGAACTTTTTATTTCCTCAGGAAATTTTATTTTCTTCATCTATATTTTATATATGTAAAATTTCAGAAATAGTTAACTAATTTTTCTTTTATAACTTCTGTCTTCATACATTTTAGGAAGCAGTTCAGGTACTTTTAAAGCATTCTGCTGATGTAAATGCACGAGATAAAAATTGGCAAACCCCTTTACACATAGCCGCTGCCAATAAAGCTGTAAAGTGTGCTGAAGCTTTGGTACCTCTTCTTAGTAATGTCAATGTGTCTGATCGAGCAGGAAGAACTGCCCTGCATCACGCGGCTTTCAGTGGGCATGGTGAGGTAAGTGTCATTTAATTAGTGATTATCTTTAATTCCTCTAATCCCTTATTGTTAATGAACTTGCTGTTTTTAGCCATTTATCAGTCCATAGGAAAAGGAAGCAAAAATAAGTCTTGCTCATTGATGTTTCACTTCACCTTTACCAAACCTTCAGGCTTTTTCATGGTGAAACTTTCTCAAATTTAAATTTATTTCAGAAATATTATTCATTCACTTGAATTTCAGTCAACTTGGAGTGATAAAGAACACTGCCGCCGGGCATGGTGGCGCATGCCTGTAATCCCAGCACTCGAGAGGCGGAGGCAGGAGGATTGTTGTGAGTTCGAGACCAGCCTGAGCTACAAAGTGAGCTTAAGGCCAGCCTGAACTGCATAGTGAGACCCTGTCTCAAAAAGACAAAAAAAAAAAAAAAAGAACACTGCCAACTGTAACAATCAAGAGTATGTTCTATTATAAAAAAATGTCAGTTTGGAAATATAGCAGTTTGAAAGTAACAAATGCAGTTTCAAAAACATTTTCATAGTTTGTTATCAACAGTCAAGAGAATTCTTTAAAAACAACCATGAAAAGAAAATCATTTTAAAAATTACAGGTTAAGTATATTTGAGCAGGCATTGAGTTTTATGTGTGAATGGAAGATTAAAGTAAGAACCAGCTAAAAGGATTCTTTTTTATTTTTACTTTTGGCTGGCTCATGCAGCCTTAAGGGCAGGTCTCCTGTGGCTTATGGTGCTGTGGATTGAACTGCAGTCCCTTACACCTGACTGATTTTGCCCAAGAAGGCATTTTAGACAGCTGAGCTCACCCGCCAGCCCCTGAACCAAGTACAGTTAGAACTTTTGAGGCCAACACATTTTTTTTGTTCGTTTATTTGAAGATAGATCTCCTTTGTTGCCCAGACTGCTCTGCTCTGTCTTCTGAGCTAAGTTCTCCAGAGTATACCTGCGGCTACAGGCACACACCACTATGATGAGGTTCAGGTCTTCTGAATTTGCAGACCTATCAATGCAAGAGATTGAGTGATATTTTGATGGCTAGAGGCTAGTGGCTACAGTGCTCTTTTCCTTCTACATCTCTGATTTTATGACATAATCATTTCCTCTGTTGCTGGTCACAAAATGTGCTGCTTTTGAAATTTTCAGTGCCCCTCAATGAAAAAAATTATTGTAGATATAATCAGATGTGATTATTCTTGGTTTATAATGAAGTAGACTATATAATGTTTGTCAGGCTTAATCATGTTTTAGAAACTACTTATTGTTTGAATTAAATTTGAGACATTTCCAGTGTGAGAATGCTTTGCATTTTAATAAACACTGGAGGCTACTAGTAAGAATAAACGCTCTTGTTAAAAATTCCAACTTTAAACTTTCAACATTTTTTCTCAGTTGTTTATAAACTACCAAGAGGCAAAGTGATATCTTAAAAAAAAGATCAGCGGTACATTGGTACTTGTTAATTGGTTCCAGGAGGTATGGCAAGTGCCAAATTGGTTTGGCTGGAAAGGATCCTGACTTGTGAGACCAATCAATACTGGCGAGTTCTGGTTCATGTGTCAAGTACTAAACAAGGCACAAGTACCAAGACAAAATTTTGCATCAAAATGCTTCCAGTGCCAAATTCAAAAACTTTCAAAGCAGCCAAGTACCAGTGTATGATTGTACTGGTTTCTAACTTCAATAGTACACAGTGAATCTTTTTTCATATTTTGTCCTTTTATTATACTAAATGGCTTTCAATGTAAAATCTAGCTCCTTCCATTCTACAAATGCACAGTGCCACAGAAATTAAGATGAATAGTCATGACAAGAAATGTTTATGAACAGTTCTGCTTCTGAATTTTAATAAGGAAATTTTGTTTGCTTTATTCCAGATGGTGAAACTACTCTTGTCCAGAGGTGCCAATATTAATGCTTTTGACAAGAAAGATAGGCGTGCTATCCATTGGGCAGCATACATGGGTATGTTTTTTGGGTTTTTAAGATTTATTTATTTGGTACAGGGTTTCACTATACAGCTCGGACTCATAGTGATCCACTTTCCAGCCTCCCCAGTGCTGGGATTACAGGCGTGCATCACTACTCCCAGTTTCAGGAGCCAGCATGGCATATGGTACCAGGGATCGAACCCAGATCCTTGCACTTGCCAGGCAGGCATTTAGACCACCAAGCTGTCTCCCCAGCTGGGTATGTACTTTTTATGTTAACTTTTTGAACTTTTTGACAACTTTTGGAATAGTTGTACATTTTAGTTCTTGCCATTTGCATAACATTTCTTTTGTGTAATAAAAAGTTACACCATATCTGAGTTTGCTGCCCAAATGGAATGGGCCTGGGGGAAGAGGTTTACTACAGTAGGAACACACTGGATTCTGTTCATCTAAAAGCTGTTGATATTAATTTTGCCTACCTTAAGGGAGAGACATCTCACACACAGACCTAGGGTGTTTAGTTTAGGATTGTTCCTTACTAAAAGCCCATTTTGTTGGAGGATGAACATACATTTACTTCATACTTCTTAAAATATGAAGTAAAAAAATGTTTTTATTGAAGTATGAAGGTCCAAGTTACCAAGAGCCTTTATTAAGAAACCTATTATTTTAGGCCAAATGTTAGGTTAAATATGCATCATCATATTTGATGTTTTTAATGTTTGATTTCTATAACAGTAATTTTATGGAAGGAAACAGGTTTAGAATACAGTCTTTCCTTTTTAGAAAATGCTAACTGTATTTTTAGAAGATCTTATGATTATATTGTAAAACTAATAGGGCTCATGAAAAAAATGAGCTTGAAATAGACTACCAAATGCTTATGCAATTTTGTGATCTAACAAAAACATGAATTTGCTCTAAGACCTAATATCTGAACATGGAAGAAATATTACCTGCCGTGAGCCTTGGAAGTCCTATAGACTGGGATTATGGTTCAGAGAACCCATGAATATGGATATGCACTTTGAAGTTTCCAACCATATATAATTTGTCCTGTTTTATGTGTGATCCTAGAATCATTCTGTGATAATGATCGTGTTAGAAATC
This sequence comes from Ctenomys sociabilis, assembly GCA_004027165.1. Lineage (NCBI taxonomy): Eukaryota > Metazoa > Chordata > Mammalia > Rodentia > Ctenomyidae > Ctenomys > Ctenomys sociabilis. The sequence goes on from PVKA01002387.1 coordinate 25,450, forward strand.
TAGCTAACCATTCTTAATAGACATTTCTTTCCTGCTTTTGCTTATGTCTTTTCCGGTTTTTTTTGTTGTTGTTGTTGTTGTTTTTTTTTGTGGTACCAGGGATCAAACTTGGGACCTTGTGTTTGCCAGGCAGGTGCTTATGCCGCTGAGTATCTCCCTGGCCCTTTTGAGCTATCTCCCCAGTCCTGTCTTTTCCTTTCATTTAAAAGGTTAAAAGGAAAATCATTAACATAAAAAAAAACTATAATATTATAAAGTGGATGCAAACCAGTTTTAACACTAGATATGTGCATATCTTTATTCATCAAACATATATCAGTATCAATATAAAGTATTGCCTTTAGTAAAAATAATCCCAAATAGGAGAATTTCTATTTTTTCTTTTTTCTTTTCTTTGTTTTTTTTCTTGTGGAACTGGGGATTGAACTCAGGCCCCTGTGCTTGCCAGGGAAGCACTTATTCCACTCAGCCATCTCCCCGACCCCACAAAAATATTAATTCTTTAAGCCACAGAGATTTGAGAGTTATTAACCATGCTACACTTTAACCTAGCCTGTCTTATTACATGGTTGAGTAGCTAATCCAGAAATAATAAGGAAAGTTTTTTTCAGCTGCATGTTCTAAAAGCCTAACATTCTTTTTGTTTTGTTGGTTCATTGTTGAGATAAGGGTCTTACCAGTAGTTCAGGTTGGCATTGAACTCCCTGTAGCACAGACTAGTCTTGAATTCACAGTGATCCAAGTGCTAAATTGCAGGCATATGCTACCATGCCTAGTTTAAAAACCTAACATTCTTAAGGAACAAGCCTGCCCAGCAGTATGGCCTGTGCCTATTGTCCTAGCACTCAGGACCCTCTGGAATTTGAGGCTATCCTAGGTAACATAATAAGACACTTCTCAAAAAGGAAAGGTAGGGAAAATAAGCCCAGTAAAAGATTCCATTGCATCAGAGAAATACAATTTTTTATGATAAGCATAAAACAATCTGGGAGTCGGAAAAAGGTAAAATAAGAAGATCTAGGCAAAAACAAGGTTATAGATTCTGCAGTTATCACTGGATAAAATATGTGTTTTAATTAATAGTTTCCTCCTTTTTTTAGTATATGTTTGAGGTACTTAATGATTGATTCATCTTGGGGAATTGATGAAGCTGTGTAACACATCTTAAACTTCTACCAACCTTTATCAAAACTATTTAAAAATCTTATGTTCTTCTTTACTCAATTATAACACCATTTATTAGTGATTTTCATGCATTATATACTTAATATTAATTTTTATCTTTCTTTAAATGTTAAGAATTAATATTTTCTATATGCTCATCTCTTTTTTCTTCATACACACATTTTCAGGTCACATTGATGTAGTGAAATTACTTGTGGCTCAAGGAGCTGAAGTAACATGCAAAGATAAGAAGTCTTACACACCTCTTCATGCAGCAGCATCTAGTGGAATGATCAGCGTAGTGAAATATCTTCTAGATCTTGGAGTTGATGTAGGTATATACATTGACCAGTACAAAATAATGCAGCACTTTACTTTTTTGTGATTACATTACTGGCAGAAGTTACTTTATGTTTGAAAGATTATTTTACAACAATACTTGTCTTTTATCCAAATATTTATAGTTCTTTAATATATCAATGTAGGTTATGAACAAATATAATTAACCCAAATATGTTTAAAGCTGAAATGCATTCCAAACATAAATGAATTGCCAGGTTTTCTTTTCCATCATTTTTTAGATTGCCAGTCTTCCATTTGCTCCAGTTCTATGGGAACCAGCACTTCAAACACATTATTAATAGTCCTGTTTACCTAATTAATATGATATGCTTAAGTGACTCTTAATATATTGTGTTACAAGATATTAACAAGGACCAGGCCTGAACACCAGAGACGACTTCTTCATCAAGTGATTCTTACTATTTTTTGTTGTTGTTTAGGAAGCAGTACTGCTCTGTCCAGATATATTTGATTACTTAATAGAGACAACTAGGAGTACCTGTAGCTTTCACAGGCCATGCTTTAAACTTTATGCCTGCTGTTAGTATTTGTACTCTTATTTTTGGTACAGTTCAGATAAGCTTGCTGATTTTTCAAAAAGACAAGTTATATAAGAGTGAAATTGTGCTAGAAGGAAGGAGTTAAGATCAGGTGCAAAATACTAACAAAAAGGAAGTGATAATGATAACCTGGTTAGACAAAGAATATATGAGAGAACTATAGAGCTAGAGTATTACTTCAAGGACCTTGGGAAACATTTTGATGAAAACAAGCAATTATTGAAAATGCAGGAATCACAAGAAATTGCCAAAAACCATAAATACTGTGGAATGATATCTTTGAAAGTAAAAAATTTCAATTTCATCCTTCGCATATCTCTGTTTCAACAGAGTAACATAATTACCTTAAAAGTCAACTAATATTGTAGATAAATGAAGCAACGTAGTTTTTAGTCACTGTTTTAGATCCATTTGGGTACAGTTGTACAGTTTTATTAACCAAAGGAACATTGTAATTTCTGGTGAGAGTGGTAGTTCTGTTCTCAGCAACAGAACTACATAATATACTGCCCTGCATGTATGTGTGTATCCCTACACACATACCCAGATTTTTAATTTTGAGAGAATTTCACTAATTTTTTGGGACTGATAACAAATTTGCAGTCCTTCTGACTCAGCCTCCCAAAATGCTGGGATTTCAGGTATGCACCACCATGCCCAGCTCACAATTAAGGTTTATTTGTAGAAGATTATATCAGTTGAAAAGAAGGGAGATGAATTAAGACCAATCAAAGTAAGACACATAGGGCAGAGCTTACTAATGTTCTTCATTTGACATTTCCCTATTACTCCCTCCTGAGAGACAGGACATATTCCTTTCCTAGTACCAGTGTGTGACAGTGTGCACGAAGTATTGCCAACCTGGGCTTTGTTTCGTGTATTTTTTATTGGAATTCCATTACATAAGTATAACTGATTTGAGTACCCATATAATTGCTTTCATCCTCCAACTCTAATATAATTTCTTATGAACCACAGCCCCCACCCTAAATCATGCTGTTGACTTAATATGTTTATGACAAGGCTATAATTTGTATGTGTTGCTTTTGGCCAACAATGAACTGCCAGGAGTACATGGTGGAAACCATATCCCATGGTTGGCCCCATCCTGAGACAGCCAAATGTAGTCAACCCTCTTCTAAAATCTAGTGTGCGCCCAGCTCCCATCTGAAACAAGGACACTACTATTAGATATATCACAGATTGTCAGCCAGCCATAAAGATCAGATCTCTTTGGGGAAGGTCTTAATTCTTTACTCAAGAATTCCACCATTTTATTCATTAGAATTAGAAAGGATAGAAAAAAACAACCTGAGTTGCATGAATTCTCAATTTTTTTCACACTTTTTGCCTTTCATAAAATGTCAACATGTGAAGCCAGAAAAAAGAAAAAAGTTAATAACAAAAATGAAATAAATAGAACATACCATTCATTTTGTAAATCCTGATATCTACTTCATTACTTATTTTGGTCTTTTGTGATGCTGCAGAGTGAAAAAAACTGAACTGAATGTATCTCAGAGTTAATTCTATAGAAAGTCCTTTACAGTTAATTCTATGGAAGGTCTCCCTAGAAATCTTGTAAAAATAACATTATGTTAGTTTTCATTTTCTTAAAATATGTTTTGGAACCATTCAGTTCTATCATGACATAGTTTACATTATACGTATAAATTACATTATCTAAACGGACACAGTTCATGTAACACCAAAATGTTTATGTTCATTATTTTTAAAGAACTTCAGTATTATAACCTTTATATATATACTTATTTCTTTTTGGCTTATTTTTTCTCACTTTAATAACTTAATTATAGCCACAACATTTCTCAAATACCTTATAATAATAATTAATGAAACTACTTTAACATTCACACATTTTCTCCTATTCCAATAGATGAATGAACCAAATGCTTATGGAAATACACCTCTTCATGTGGCCTGCTACAATGGACAAGATGTTGTAGTAAATGAACTTATAGATAGTGGTGCTAATGTAAATCAAAAAAATGAAAAAGGATTTACTCCTTTGCATTTTGCTGCTGCATCTACACATGGAGCATTGTGTTTAGAACTTCTAGTTGGCAATGGGGCTGATGTCAATATGAAGGTATGAAACAAAATCAGAATCCGTGTTTAAAACCATACCAAATGCCAGTTAATGATTTAAGAATGAACTACTGATAAACTCAAAAATGGGGATTAACCTTTAAAAGATACTGACTAAGACCAAAAGTATGTACAGTATTTCCAGCTCTGCTCTGTAAGGTTCTATGTTAGGTGAAGTTTCATTTACATGGGATTCTAGAATGTATAGTTGAAAACAGAATAATTGTTAGACTGGAGAGGAGGCATGAAAAAACATCAGGGGGTCATGGTAATGTTTTATATTTTGACTGAGCTTTGTGTAATATACATAGGCCTTTATCTAAATGCATATAGTGGCACATTTAATATTTTTACACTTATTGTTAATTTTCTCTCAAAAAAATGAATATTGAGTACTGTGCATTTTAAAATATGTTGCTATGACATGTAGTAATGTCCATAACTGAAAAGTGTCTTAATAATTGGGTGGATAGAGAATGTGATAAAAGTTAACACAGTAAAATGTTAGTTGTAAAGTCCAGATAGAATTGTATATGAATATTTATGCTGTAGTTCTATTTGTTTTGAAATTTTTCTGTTTCATAAAATATTAAGAGAAAAAAAACCAGTATCTGTGTTGCACCTAAGAAACAGTTGATTTTTGGTCAGAGGCACGTCCAGGAGCAAGCATTTGAACTGTAGAACTACCTAAAAATTCTGGAACCAGAATACATTTATTTTTACTGTATAATTCTTTGAGAAAGCACATGCAGTTCTTTCGTGCATCAGTATTTTCTGGTATATAGATTTTCCAACATACTTCCACTTAGTTGCTCTGTATTGATTCATCAGTTCATCCTTTGATCCCTTGGCAAACTGTATTTTATGGTAAGGCAAAAAGAAAACCAGTCAGTCACAATTGAACTATTTAGGATTGTAAAAAGTATTTAGGCTTAACATTAATTATTTTGTAGGCATATGACAAGTATTGACTTTCATATTAGTAGACAGTTGAGCCTTTACTTATGCCACTAACTCACTGAAGCAGCGGTAGCATCATATCCATCAATAATTAGGTCCTTTCTTTAATTTGCCCTCTTCCAGGTAAGAGACAAATTTATTAATGTCACACTCCAAGAAAGAAGAAAAGGCATATGAGGTTTCATAAACAACCTCTGTCTTGCTTAGCGCTAAACTTTCATTTTAAAGAATACACATTTAAGGCTTTCAGTTCTCAGTCAAATCATATAGTTACTCTTCTTTACATAGTTTAATTACTATACTTGAAATTGTGTTGATAAATCTGAAGTGCTTATTTTAATTTGAAGAATTCTTACTTTTTTTGGATAATCAAGGTGCAGAAAAATATGTAAACTGTTTTGGAAAAGAAAGCTAACTTTTTTCCTTCAAAAGTCCAGTTATTTTTAAAATAAAACTTGAGTATTTCATAGATGCAAGTTTTGAAATTACTATTCCTCAAAAGCAAAAGTCACAACTAAGTTTTTTAGTCTGAGACTTGTTCATGATAAAATAGTAGTTATAGGTTACATCTTTGTGGATTAGATATTAAGTATCATGGAAATATGGATACTTGTATATATCCTTAGTACTTTCACTTTTCAGTTATATGGTATTGTCTTAAAGTAATAGGTGTCCTATTTTATATACTATCATTTAGTCATGAATATTGATTATAATTTGATGATAGCCACTTGGACATATCAGTTTTGGGATTTTGTAATGTATATACTGCAGGCATAGTTTTTTGCATATGTATGCTTTATGAGGTAAATAAAAATTAGTTTGTAATTTTGAACAACAGTTTTACCACAGCCTTCAATTAGGCTTAATGCTTGAGTAATGGCTGTTAAAAATAAAGGACCCAGAGGATAGTCAGAATAAAACTAAAGATTACATATTATGGATTAACTGATTTTTCTTTAAAAATTTGTATTGGGTTATTTCAGAGTAAAGATGGGAAAACCCCCCTGCACATGACTGCTCTCCACGGTAGATTCTCCAGATCACAAACCATTATCCAGAGTGGTAAAAAGTATTTCTGTTTGTTTTTTATTTCTTAATTGTAATAAAAACATCCACAAAATGAATGGTATTCAGGAATTGTCATGTTAATTTTCATATTTTTAATATTTCAACTCTCTTGAAAAGCAATTTATAGAGTATAAAATGTTTTTATTGTTTCTCCTGGACTGTTTTATTTCTATGGCAGGATTAAATTTTTTCAGTATTGCTAAAAACAGCTTTTGCACTACATGGGTTATTTATTATGTATACATTTTATGGCATTTATTACTTTTCTTTTTGAATAATTCGAACTGTGTCTAGAAACTTTGTATTTAAATTAGTACTTAGGCAAGCAAAACTTTTAAATAAAAAGAACTTTTAGATGTGTTGTTTTAATTCAGTGTTTCTCAAACCATGTTCCAAGGAACTCTTAACAGTCTTCATATACAATAAATTGTGTAAGTTTTCTTTTGGTTTATTGTATTTTTGGTTTGATGCCTTTAGTTTTATTTGATTTCATATTTAGGTGCTATAGTTTCACTGGAAAAAAACCTTGGCAGATAGATAGATAGAGAGAGAGAGAGAGAGAGAGAGAGAGAGAGAGAGAGAGAGAGAATTTTTTTTTTTTTTTTGCAGTACTGGGGATTGATGGCATAGAATCTTGATTGAGCAGTTATTTTAGCTGTGTATTGCAGTTTTGCTGTTGCACAGAATGTGTACATTAAAGCCCTAAGAAGTGTTATTCTAAAGAAGTTATTAACACAGTGATTTCCAAACTTGTTAGACCCTTGAGCCATTTAGTGAATTTTAAATGTCTTAAAATTTTCTGCTTAATTTACAAACTGCTTTAAGCATGATATCTGCAACACCAAATGGTTGGCCCAGTAAATGAACCATGAATGAAATATAATTAGAATTGCTCCATCCATTAGTTTGTACTTGGACAGTATTTTTACAATACACTATATGTGACAAGTTTAACTTGATGGTTATATAGCCTAGTGTCTGACACTGTGCCCTCTATTATAGGAGCTGTAATAGACTGTGAGGATAAGAATGGAAACACCCCTTTGCACATAGCAGCACGATATGGCCATGAACTGCTAATCAACACTCTTATTACAAGTGGTGCTGACACTGCAAAGTAAGTGGTACAGACAAAGATGTTGATAACTGATGCAGGGAAACAGTTTAGTTTTCTGGATATGTCAGGATAGATATATGAATTTTCTCCTTAATTAATATTGTACTAATTCATTTTTTTCCTTTAAAATTGAAAGCATTATAGCTGAAAATATTTAAATATAATTTTATTTGGTAAGCCAGTAACATATATTTCTGCATATTTTACCTCAGTCTTTCCTTGAGTCTAATATGGTATGCAGTTTTAATCAGTCTTAAAAAGTTATATACAGTAAATTTTTTTTTATCTAAATACTATCTGCAGTGTTCAGACTGTTTAGGGGATGGGGAGATGGTTCAGTGGAATAAGTGCCAAGGGCCTGAGTTCAATCCCTGGTTCTGCCAAAAAAAAAAACCTGATTGTCCTGTTCAGACGTCGGGGGTTCCCTAGTTGTTGCTGAAAAGATCCCATGCTCCCTGAGGCAACAGGATCCCAAGGTTGGATCCAGCCTGGGCAAAGTAAACACCACACACACTTAAATTGGTGTATTTAGCATCTCCATCTATCATATTTATTCAGGAATAAGTTTTAGACCTTCTGTTCCTCACATTAATTTATTGATTCAGCCACATGGTTATACATTTGGGGCCTTTTTACTTCTCTGCAAATAGCTAGTTCATTTATTTTATGAAATTGAATTATAAAAAGATTTACAGTTTATTCTCCTTAATTTTAAGTTTAAATTGCTTCTAATTCTTCACTGTTAAAGAATTCAGTGAACATTCTTTAATAGCTTATGTTACGGGAATGGTGTGAAGAGAGGGATGATAAGGCAGTGCATTTTGCTCCCCAAGCAAATGTCCAGAAATTTCTGGTCAGGGAGGAAAGTGTTAATGACGCCAGTACTTGCAGCCGAGGGATGATGTTGAACATCCTACGTGTATAATACAGATTGCGCCACCATGGTATAATGAAGGCCATAATGCTGAGGTTGGTAAAACTTACTCTTGTAACAGTTGTGGTAGCATACGTCTGTAATTTCAGCACTCTAGTATGCTGAGGCAAATGGATCACCAAGTCTGAGCCCAGCCTGGACAATTTAGTGACTTCATGAGACCCTATCTCAAAGAAAAAAATAAAAATAGGCCTGGGAACGTAACCCAGACCAAAGGCCCTGGGTTCACTTCCAAGTTTATCAAAATAAACTATAACAAAACACACACTTCAAAAAGAAAAATAAAGGGCCAGCCAGATAGCTCAGAGGATTAAAGCACCTACTTAGGCAGATATAGGGGCCGAGAGTTCAATCCCTAGCGTGCCATGCAGGGTGTGCTGAGACATTATTGAGACTGGGTGATTGAGACTGGGTGTGGCAGCATATGCCTGTAATCCCAGCACTTTGGAAGACTGAAAACAAGAGAATCACTACAAGTCCATCTATGTAGTGAGAGCCTGTACACTCTGTAGACCCTACCCTAAATTCGTTAAAAAAAAGAAAAATAACTGAATAAAAAATTTATGTCCATTTTCACCCTCTAGCCAAATTGCTCTCCCAAGTGTTAGGAATTGTCACCTAAGTTATCTTCCATTTAAGTAGTGTCTTCATAATTTGTTTAAATGTATTATATTTTTGTACAGTTGTATTTTTCTTGGGTTGTAATGAAAGCACTGTGTCCTGTTAACCTTAGGCGTGGCATACATGGAATGTTCCCCCTCCATTTGGCAGCCTTAAGTGGCTTTTCAGATTGCTGCCGGAAGCTTCTTTCTTCAGGTAAGGGGAACCTTTACAATCACACAGTAGTTGCAGTGGTGATCTCCCTAAAATTTTAAGACACTTACCTTGTTTTCTCATCTGTTCTGGAAATGTTTTAATTTTGTAATAATTTGTTAGTTGAGGAATGGGAAATAAAGAATATTTCTAGATTAGCTTTATTGATAAGGTGGTAGTGTTGGATTATTCCTTCATGTCTACAAAGTACCTTTTTTTGCGTGTTCTACTACTAGTCTTGGTTTCCATTTTAAGAGCTGAGGGCCATTCTCTGATGTCTTCAATGTTTGTGAAATTATTTATGAAATATTTAGCAGTTCAAAAAGCTACAATTACATTTGTTTCGAACCAAAACAGGATTTAATGGATTTCCAAAATTACTATTATAAAATTATAATCATTATTAAATTCATTGAGTCCCAAAATATGACTCAATTTTAAGTGGTAGTCCATTTCTCAGTATTATGAAAGCTGAATAAATTTCATATATTAACACTCATGTGTTTACTGAATTTTAAGTGGATTATTTTTCTTTTTATTCCTTTCTATTTTTTTAAGTGTGGACATATGTGTGTGTGTCCACATCCACACATGTTTATATACCTATTCTCCATGAAAGTAAAAACTAAAAATCTATTCCCACTATAAATAATACACGGGTTAAAAAAAATACTCATAACTTTATGGAGATGTTATTCATACATCATACAGCTGCAGCTGGAGGGTGTGTTAATGGGTTTTCTTTCTTTTTAAAAAAAACAAGGGGACCTAGAAGTTTGTGCTTAGTGAGTGCCCATTTGAAGTGTATAGTAAATATTTTTCAGTGTGTTTCTGGGGGTGTGAAACCATCAGTATAATCAGGGTTTTTTGTTGTTTGTTTGGCCTGTTCAGTCCGCCCTGAGGGGGGGGCTGGCACAGCATGTGGTGCTGAGAATGGAACCTCAGTCCCCTGTACCTGCCTAAGCAGACGCTTTAGACCACTGAGCTATCTCACCAGCCCAGTGTAATCATTTAAAATATCTTTAGTCGCCGTGACTCATCCACATGGATGACTCAAAGGATCTACAGAATAATGTACAGGACTACAAGATAAACCCTGAGAGGACTTCAGTGACCACATAAGAAATATAAAGTTCATGTGTTGGTATATAAGTCTTGATCTATTTAGGTCTTAACCGTCCAGCAGAAAAGTATAAAAATGAAGTATACATCGTGGGGCCATACTATTAAGCTGAGCTGTAAATGGCTATGGTCGACAACTTCTTTGAATAACTCACTATTGTTGTGGAATGCTGGACTGTGTTGGATTGTGGTGTCAAGTTCAAGCACCTAAGTTAGTTGAATGACAATGGAGTGACCACCTTTGACAGGCGTAGACAAAGGAAGGGGTATAGAAAGAAAAAAATCATGATGTGTGTGTATAGACAGTACAGTTGGAATAGATAACGCTGTGCTTCTACATAATCCTATGAGAGGCAAGATCTGCACTAATGGTGATTGGACAGGATATTATGTCAGCTTCTAGTACTATGGTCATCCACTAGG
>PVKA01002387.1:36164-101328 GCA_004027165.1 Ctenomys sociabilis
GATATAATTCATGTATAAAAAATAAGATAAGTAAGCAGCTACACTCTTAATTTACTGATAAGAGACATCTGCTAAAATAATATCTGTAAATATAATATCATGTATGCACCTTGTACGATACCAAAACATTATGAAAACAGTTTGCAATGTATTAATTTATCGAATCTGTCTTGTTAAGGTGTCTTGAAACTGTCTGATTAATATTTGTACTTCAATAAAATAAAAAATAAAATAAAATAAAATATCTTTAGTCACTGTAAAAAAAAAAAAAAGTAACACTTGGTCTCCATTTTCTCTCTCCCTAACTGGTAAGCAGCTACTTAATTTACTTTCTATCTTTATAAATTTGTTTATTCTGAACAGTTCTTGGTAGTAAAATCACCCAACCCTGTGACTGGGTTGTTTAGCATAATGTTCCTATGGGTCATTTTTGTATTATTATCAGTAATGTTTCATTGTATCTATTGGCCTTTTAGAAGTTTGGAGCTGTGTGTTTGAGATAAAACTGCATAGTTGTGCTGTGTTGACCAGGCTTGAACTCCTGGTTTTAAGCTCCTGCCTCAGCCTCCCAAAGATACGTGCCGCACTGGGTATGGCCTTTTAATAAAGCACGCCAGCCCATGTTCCAAAACCCAGGAATTCATTAGTGTTCAGTTTTTTGTAATACTGTATGATCAAAAATACTTTCTTTTTGAGCTGGGCATGGTGGCACGTACTTTTAATTCCAGCACTCAGGAAGCTGAGAAAGGAAGATCTTTGTGAGTTTGACACCAGCCGGGGCTACAAAGTGAGCTCAAAGCCAGCCTGAACTGCATATCGAGAATCTGTCTCAAAAAGACCAAAAAGGAAAAGAAAATAATTTTCTTCATTTTGTAGCTATTCATGTTTTATAGTTTTGTTTGAGATTAATGGGAAGGATGTAATCCTTAACATTTCTTGACATACTTTAAAAATTAATACAGCTATAATATTATATAATGCATGACATTTATTGTTACAGGATTTGATATAGATACCCCTGACGATTTTGGCAGGACCTGTCTACATGCAGCTGCAGCTGGAGGGTATGTTAATGGGTTTTCTTTCTTTTTAAAAAAACAAGGGGACCTAGAAGTTTGTGCTTAGTGAGTGCACAAATTTTAGGCCCTAGGTTTGAACTCCAGTGCAGAGAAAGGAGGAAAGGGGGGGGGGAGGGGGGATGAAACTGGATAAGGGCTGACCAAAGAGCCCAGCAGATTACAGTGCCTGCAAACAGGCGCAGGGACCTGGGGTTCGATCCCCAGACCCATGCCAGCCCTGTCCCTGGGGCACACTGAGAAAGTGATTAACACTGGGCCTAGTAGTGCACTCCTATAATCCCAGCTCTAGGAAGGCTGTAAACAGGAGAATCAGTATGAGTCTGATCTAGTAGTGAGAACCTGAACACCCTGTAGACCCTTCCCTAAAATACAGAAAAAAAGAAACTGGTCATGTAAGTTTTCCTCTTTTACTTGTTCCTGACTTGTTCTGAACCACCACAAAATATCAAAACAACATGAGTTACTTGGGAAAACATTTTTTTTGTTTCATCATCTTCCACTTAAGTCATATGTTGCAAGTGGGAGAGAGAAAATAAACCTACAAGTATTTCCTTTTATGAAAAAAAAAATTCTGGGTAAAAAGTGTAATAATGTGATTTCTTAAATAAAAATTCATATCCTTTATTGAGAATGTAAAGAATATTGGGAGCGTTTTGAGAGTACTAGTACTCTTTTAAGTAAATATTTTAGAAATTATTTGGGGGGGGCTTGCAGGTTAGCTCAATTGTTTTAAGCGTCTGCCTGGGCAATCCCAGTCAGGCTTGGGACAGTGGTTCAATCCCCAGCTTCACATGACACACTGTACCCACTGTTAAGGCAGCCTGAGCCCACCAAAAAAGGGGGAGGTGTTAATTGCATGTTTCTTTACTGAGAAGAGGAAAATTTTAGACTAAATTTTTATACTAAGTTTTAAATAGTACTATTTTAGACAAAGTAGTCAGTTGGCTCTACTGAATAACAAACTTCAATAAAAATACTTTGGACTCTGAAATCTTAATGCTAATCTGATAATTCTGACAGTGCGGATTTATGTTATTTAATAATGATGTGTAAAAGGACATTTTGTGAGACCTTTATTTTCAGTGATAATTTCTTAAAAATTTGTTAATTTCAGAGAACAGATAAGCTGAACCAAGAATGAATACCATGCCAGTCTAAAGTGTGTAGATGGATTATGAGCATGTGATTCACTCTTGTTCTTCCAAGGTTCCTGGAGAACATTTTACTTAAAACCTACTTGCTATTTAACTTGACCCATAGAGAAAGAAACAGACTTATCTGACTACTTGGCAGGAAAATAGTTTTCATTGTAATGTAGATGATATTTAGGTTTATAAAAATGAAAGGAATACCATGTGTGTATTGTAGTGTTCTACAATTTAAGGATACATCTAAGCAAGAATAGTACAGAGAAGATAATGGGCAGCTCACTTCAGATGCTATCTATGTTTTTGAGATTTTTTTTTTTAAATCTGTCTGTCTGTCTGTCTGTCTGTCTGTCTGTCTGTCTGTCTGTGTATCTAGGCCTTTTTGAGACAAGGTCTCACTATGCAGTTCAGGCTGGCCTGGACTCACAAGGATCCTCTACATCAGCCTCCCAAGTCCTGGGACTACAGGCATGGGCCACCACGCCTGGCTTAAACCCATTTTAATTTAGCATTAAAAAAAAAAAAAAAAAAACTGCTTAAAGGTCCAGCCACATAGCTCAGCAGATTAAAGCACTTACTTAGGCAGACACGGGTCAGAGGTTTAATCCCATGCTGCCCTGCTGGGCCCACCCCCAGGGTGCACTGAGATGGTGATTGACTGGGCATGGTGGCACGTGCCTATAATCCCAGCACTTGGGAAGCTGAAAATAGGAAAATAACTACAAATCTGATCTGTGTAGTGAAGACCCTGTAGGCCTTGCACTAAATACTAAATAAAAACTGCATAAAATTAAACCATTTAATGGTAAGTATCTTATTTCCTAAAAATTCCTTGGAATCTCCTTTACAGATGTGATCTACATTATTTTTTCTTTAATCCTTTATTATTTGATACAGGGTCTTCCTATGCAGCTCAGACTCATAGTAATCCTCCTGTCTCAGCCTCCCCAATGCTGGGATTATGGACACATACCATCACACCAGGTTTTTGTGGCCAGCTTGCATGGGGCCAGTGTGGTACCAGGGATTGAACTTAGACCACTGAGCTGTCTCTCCGCCCTTAATGTTTTATTCTTTATAAAGTATGAATCATCATTTTGCTCACATTTACACCCGTTTAGAACATACATATATGCTTTTTTTTTTTTTTTTTTTTTTTGGTGCAGGGTCTCACTATGCATGCAGCCCACATTCACAGTGATTTTCCTGCTTTTTGCCTCCCATGTGCTGGGATTACAGGCGTGCGCCTCCACGCCCGGATTGCATCGCCGGCTCAGCCACTTTGGGGAACCAAGGATCGAACACTGGTCCCTGCGCTTACCTAAGCAAGCGCTTAGTCTGCCGGCCCTTATATATGCTTGCTTAAATCTATCAGTTTTATCATAGAATCACTGACAACTAGGTTTTTTGTTTCCAATGAATAGGAATTTGGAGTGCCTAAACCTTCTGCTAAATACGGGTGCAGACTTCAACAAAAAGGACAAATTTGGAAGGTAGGATACATTTCCTCTGTGGAGCCTAATTATTTACTTGATGTGCTTGACCTTTTGATTTTTGAAAATTAACTGAACATTTAAATATGATGATTATTGGGAGTCCCACCTAAAGCCAGTAGGTTCTATATATTTACTTGTACCCACAGTCTTCCTCTGAAGTTCTTCTCATAGTCCTAGGCTGCCAGCTGCAATCCTACCCTTATAAATACCTTAACACTTTATTTCCCAGTGGTGGGGATTAAACACAGGACTTCTACTTGTAGGGCAACCCTTTCCCACTAAAGTACATCATTGATTCATACTTCCAACATAGATTCCTGTTACCTCAGCCCCCAAGTAACTGGTATCCATCTCCTCTTCCCATAATATAGTAGGAAAATTTCAAATTGCATGGCACTCATGTTTCTTCAAGAAACTCACAGTAATAGCCCTTGGTGCCACACACCTGTAATCCCAGAATCCTGGGAGGTTGCAGCTAATGGGTTATAAATTGAAGCCTTGCCTGCAAAATTTAGGGACTTAGTGAAATCCTGTCTCAAAAAAGACAGAAACTGACATTACCTAGAACACTGTAACAGTTCTTTCCTCAAGTCATTCCTCTATGGGAATTCACATATCTCGTTACAAAGCACCAATAAAAGAAGGAGGTTGCAAATATATGTAATTTTTCTTTTTTCCTTTTTTATATGAATCACACACATCCACATATCCTAAAAATAGAATCTCCAGAAGAAGCTATAACGTGACAGAATCTCTGTTGTCATTCAGCTAGTGTTCTTTCCCATTGTTGAGTCTCAAGCCTCATTGTTACTACCATTTGTGAGAGCAGTATATGAAGTTACAGTGTCTAGTTCAGCTTAGCGCAGGAATAGAAAAGTGTGTTAAACCATACAGAAAAGAAGTATCAGCAGTTAGAATGTGTGAAAGATGAACGTGGCAGTATAAGCAAAATTGTGTATCAGCAGGTAAAAGGTGTTCCTATCGAAGTATATGACAGAAAGGTACGTCAAAGGAAATATATGAATGTTTGTTGGTATGATGGCACAGTGTAGCAGAGGAGAAAAAAGAATTACATATGGTAGGATTCAGCAATGATTAGAAGATGATTTGACCCCAAATTATTTGTGAAACAGGTTGATCTCATAAGCCTACTAATGGAACAAATTAATGACCTACAAAATCAAGAATCACTGTTTGGCCAAGGAATGCAATATTTTTATAGTTAGTTTGGTTTTATAATTGTACTTTAATCTAGCTTGTATTAATATGTAACATTTCAGGCATTGTGTACTACAAATAGCAGAAAGCTCCTAAAGCATATTCTAAGTTTAAAAGCTTTAAAGTAATTCAGTTTAACTGCATTTTAAAAAATATCTCTGTTATCAAATAAAGCAAAACAGTGTTTTACTCTGATTTTATCGGATAATTATTTTAGGAAAAATAGTAGTATGAAAACTGTTCTAAATTTACCTTCATTGCTCTGGGGGGTTTTATGAAGTCATAGAATCATCTTAGTTTTAAAATCTGAAGATAGTCCTAAATTCAGCAAAACTCTGCTTAACTTTAGTAACTAGGAAAAAATCAACTATAAATACTCAGTCTAGAAATTAAAACGGTATACTAGCACATAGTCTTCCCAAAACTAGGCCTTTATTGCTTGAGAAATCTGACATTACTTTCATGATTTTCATGCAGTTTATATAACAAAGGATTCTTTTTAAAGATTAAATTTCTTTTACCTCTTTATTTCTCTTCTGGTAAAATGAACAGTCTGCTGCTAATTATTCTGTGAAGCATTTTTATTGGTATAGGAAAGGCTTTGTTAAAACGAAACAGTTAAAGTTTCTAGACAGAATATTGTGGTTCGTTCACTCAATAGACCAACTGTATTGTATTGCAACTGGTAGTCAACAAGTAAATAACTTTGTCTTATTTTTTATATCAGAAAGTTCTCTTATACCTTACTTTCTCCTAGTTTTATATCCAGCCCTCCAAAAGACTTAGTATATGGTAGAACTAAGTATAAAACTCCCTGTAAATACAGTACTTACAACTGGATAGTCAACTGTACTCTTGTTCACTGTTGCATATCCCTGGCTTTTATCTTTCTTGCATTGGTCACAAAAGATCTCCACTGCACTACGCTGCTGCCAACTGCAATTACCAGTGCCTGTTTGCTCTTGTGGGATCAGGAGCAAGTGTGAATGACCTTGATGAAAGAGGCTGCACACCCCTGCACTATGCAGCTACATCAGACACAGATGGCAAGTAGGTGTCTTGCACATGAAAGTGAATTGTTTCTATAATCTGGCATCACAGGTGGATGGCTATTCTGTTTCCTTCTTGTATATTTTGTTACTGTTTACCTTTGCGTAAGTCTTTAATTTGGGAAATAAATAGATCTAATAATTATTCCTAAATCACAGTTATTACTACCTAATCTGCTAAACAGTACCTTACTGCTGACCTGATAAAAGATTCTCTGGATGTCCCTGTCTAAAAAATACCTTGATATCACTTCCATGTTTTTTCCATTTGAAAAGGAAAGAAGAGCAGGATAGGTGGACAATGTCCAAAGAGTACATAGAGACTGGATACATGTATCCTTCAGAAGTGAGTCAAATTTGCAGGGCCAGCCTGTTAGCTCCTAAAGCACCTGCTTCAGCAGAGCACATTGGCTCTTGTTTGATTCCCAGGGTGCCGTGCCAGCCCCACCCCTAGTGCATGCTGAGACAGTGATTGAGACTTGGTGTAGTGGTACACACCTGTAATCCCAGCGCTTGGGAGGCTGAAAACAGGAGGATAACTATGAGTCCAATCTGTGTAGTGAGACCCTGTAGACCCTGAACTAAATACAAAAAAAAAGTGAGTCAAATTTGCGAGGAATGTTTATAAATTGGTCTCTGAAGTGATACCAGAACTCTCAGAATCTGGTGCATAACAGATGCTGCATATTGCTTAAGTAAATAAAGTAGAAATAGAATAAGTAAATATGACCAACAGTGAATGAGGAAAAAAAGGATGATACATAAGCTTTTATAAATACTACTCAGCTGTCAGACTCATTTATAGTATCTTAATATGTTTGTTTTGTTTTCTTAGAAGAAAACTCATTGGGGCCAGGGAGATGGCTCAGTGGAATAAGCACTTCCCTGGCAAGTGCAAGGGCCTGAGTTTAGTCCCGGGTTCTCTCCTCCTCCCCCCCCAAAAAAAGAAGAAGAAGAAAACTCATTGAAGTCAAAATCATCTTAAGTGTTTGCACTATTCTCCATGCATTTGAGTCAGTGAATAATTAAAAATATGGTAAAAATAAGTAATGATTCTTAGAGAATACTATTAAGATACACCTCTTAAGAAGTTGCATTTGACATGAAATTGTTTCCCTGGTTTTCGTTACTTACTTTTCAATCTACAAAAGACATAATTCTATGGTATTACTGTTAATGTAGACTATAAATTTAATAACTAATTTCAAACCATATTTTCTTTTCATTTCTATTTATTTGTTTATTTTTTGGTTTTATTTCAACCCCATGGTCTCACAATGAGCTGTGTTCCCAGCCCATTTTTAAAAACGAAATTTCTCCAAGGTGCCCAATCTGGGTCACACTTGTGATCCCACTGCCTCAGCCTCTTAGAATGGTAGCATTACAGGGCTGTGCCTCCACACCTGGTTTATAACATATTCTTTTGTATTTTTAAAGAAGGGTCTATAGGATTTTCAGGGTCTTACTACCAGATTACTTATAGTAATCTGCCTGTTTACAGCCTCCCAAGAGCTGGAATTACAGGCACATACCACCACGCTCAGTCTCAATCACTGTCTCAGCGTGCCCTGGAGGTCAGGGCCAGCACTGCAGGCCTGTGGATTGAACCCTCTGGCCAACTGAGCTATTTGGCCAGTCCATAACATATTCTTATATTGAATTTGTGACTAAAATTTTAATCTTGTAGGTACTAGTAAGGTGTACTTTGTATTTTCAGGAGTAAAACACCTTAGTTTAATTTATGCCAGAAAAGGTTGTACATAGATTTTGGGAGAAGTCAGGATGTTTAATGTTTGCTTTTTGGATAGTAGCTTTTTAAAGAAAATCTATGGTTAGAACTGTAAATCAGAAGATAATGTGGGAAAAGTAGAGCAGATTATCTCTCAATTTCTTAAGTTTTGTAGCTCATAAAGGTGTGCTAGCACTTAACCAAATTAAAGTATTAGTTTTCTTGCATAATACAGACTGTTTTCAGCAAATAAGCTAGTGCCTTTACTTATTTAAATATCGTCAGTGTCTGTGTCAAGCAGTTTAATATACTGGAAATAGAATGGCCTTTTAGGATCAAAAAGACTCCAGTCTTGGGCTGGGGAGATGGCTCAGTGGAATAAGTGCTTCCCTGGCAAGCACAAGGGCCTGAGTTCAATCCTCAGTTCTGAAAAAAAAAAAAAAAAAAGACTCCAATCTTGAGGTCTCCATATTAGACATGTTTGAGCCTGAGCAAGTGGTGAACAAAAGTTTCTTCAGCTACTTCTTTAAGAATTGTGTGGGGAAATATATGAGAATATGTATAAATCAATCAGTCTTGGAACTCTATTTTCTGTGTTGAAAGTATCATAATCATAGAGGTTGTTTAATATCATTTCTTGATTCAGTGATCTCTTCATTGATTCAGTGATCTCTTTAGGCACCTTCTAAAATATATATCACAGTAATCACTATATTACTCGAGGCATCCTTTTAATAATCATTTTGGAAGATAAATTAGTAGCTTTAAATGATTGATTTATTTTTCTGTATTTCAAAGATCTAATTCCCAGGAATAGTTTGGATAGTAAGTGTATCGGCATAATTAATTCATGCATCTGTCAAAGAAAGAGTACAGTCTTTCTAACAGAAAAAAATATTCCTCATAGCTTCAAATTATTGTTATTTGACTAGTGCTGTAGTTCAGATGCCTGTTAGGCATAGCATGCAAAAGGGGATTGGTTCAATCCCCTGTGCAGAAATTAAAAAAAAAACAAAACGGTATTCTCAACTTCTCCCTTTAAATCATTCCAGCAGAGTTGTTATTTATGTGTAGTTTGGAGGTTTTGGTTCTCAGACGTTGAATTGGGGCTATTCAGGTTACTGTAATTATATGTAGTTCTCTGCCATAAGTCTCTTCATTTTCATTTTGGTGAGTAGTATCATAAAAATACATGAAATCTTCCCGAACCTGCTTCTTCTGTTACCTACTATCTTTTTTTTTTTTTTTTTTTTTTTTTTTTTTGCAGAACCAGGGATTGAACTCAGGCCCTGGTGCTTGCCAGGGAAGCACTTATTCCACTGAGCCATCTGCCCGGCCCTGTTACCTATTATCTTGATTTAATCTTCTGTCGCTACTCAGCACATTCTCAGAAATGTCTTTATTTTCTCATGATGTAAGAATCCAGCAAACAAATGTACAGTTCCTGTTACAAACATATTAATTATTAATAAACACAGTTCTCTTTGCCAGTTAATGAAATGTAGGGCTAACTTTGTACAAGGTGGCAAGGATCTTCCCCCTCACTTACATAAAGTACAAATTACAGAAGGGAATGGTTGTAGTTACTTTTCCTATTATACCATATATGAGTGATGGTGAACCTTTTAGAGCTTTCAGTGGTATTAGCAGCCTACTGCAGCACACGTGCCACAGGTTTACCACCACTGCCATACATAATATAAGAAAGAAATCCTCCTCTTCCTTTCTGGGATAGTCACCATTAACACTTAGTCTGTATAAATCATTCCTGCATGTTAATCAGAGGCTTAACCAAAGATAAAGACTTTGGTAAATGCCATTATAGAACTTTATAGAAAATTTTGTGGAATGTGATATCTAGTACATATGTTAAAACTCTTCTAGCTTCTATTCATTATTCACTTTTGTATTTTTAGATATTAACAGCAGCACCCACTTTACTTTTTTAAGTTTGTTTGTGTTTATGTTTGCCGCGTACATCCATGCCTCTTAGGTGCTTGTATGTGAACATAACACATCTTACTTCCTTTTTGCTTCCTTTCCCTTCCCACCATCTCTTGGTCTCTTTGCTCTCCTTATGCAAAAGATTTGCCTCCTTATTTCCTATTATCTTTTATGTTTTCAGTTTCTCATAAGAGAAACCATGCTGTACTTGAAATTGTGGATCTGATATTTTTCACTTCACATCTTGGTCTCAAAATATGTACATTTTCCTAGAAATAACTCAAAATGGTAGCCTTCTTTGTGGCAGGGTAGTACTCCCTTACATGTAAACACCAGATTTTCTTTGTTCGGTCATCTTGAATGGATGTATAGGCTGTTTCCAAGATTGCTCTATTTTGAGTTGTGCTGTTATAAACATGGGTTAACTTTTTTGGGTAAATATCTAGAAGGGGAATAGCTGTATCAAATGGAATTTATTTTTTTAATTGAATTTATAATTCTAAGTTTTTAAGAATGCCCTGTGTTGATTTCCATAGTGGTTCGACTAGTATATATTCCCACCAACAATGTAGAAAAGTGCCTTTTCCCTCTGACAGTGCTACCAGCATTTGTTATTTGATTTTTTTCTGTAGTAAGGAAGAATATCTGTATTGTTTTTAATTTTTATTGGCCTTTTTGTACTTTTTTTTTTTTTTTGGTCTTTTTGAGACAGGGTCTCACTATGCACTTTAGGCTGGCCTTGAGCTCACTTTGTAGCCCAGACTCATCTCAAACTTGAAACAGTCTTCCTGCCCCAGCCTCCTGTTTAGGCATGTGCCGTAAACCCAGATGTACTGTTTATTCTAAGAACTATTTATCTAAATTGCCTAGTTATGGAGTGAGTCATTTATTGAGGGGGAGGGTTCTTTTTTTAGTTCTTTATATATTCTAGATATTAGTCCTCTGAGAATAGCTTGCAGGTTTTTTTCCCATACTATAGGTTATCTCTTCACTCAGCTGTTTCTTTTGCTGTGAGGAAATTTTTTTCATTTGATGTGGTCCCATTTGTTTATTCTTGGTTCAATTTCTTGTGCAATTGGGGTACTGCTCAGAACATCCTTGTGTGTACTTATATCTTCAATTTTTACCTATTTTATCTTCCAGCAGATAGTTTCTGTTTTAACATTTAAATCTTTGATCTAATTTTGTTGAGTACCTGGTGAGAGATAGGAGTCCAGATTCAGTGTTCTGTATGTGAATGATTTTCTCAACATTGTTTGTTAAAGAGACTGCTGTAGTGTAGCACATGTTTTTTGGTCTTTTTGTCAAAGATCAGGTAGCTGACTTTTAAACATCCTCTGTTCTGGTCCACTGATCCACATGCCTATTTGTATACCAGTACCAAGAGGTGGGGTTTTTTGTTGTTGTTGTTGTTTTGGTTTTTTTTTTATATCAGTGTGAATTTGTGGTATAACTGAAGTCAGTGTAACTGATTTCCTGCTTTTCCTCTAACTCATGCTCTTCTGGACCTCTTCTCACTCCATGTGAACTTTAGGATTGCTTTCTCTAATTCTGTGAGGACACCTCACTTGTCAAAGTGCAAAGACTACAGAGTCCAAGGTCAGGACACTGGAAAATTTTGTATTAAATGAGGGTGCACTTCCTCACAAGACTAAATCTTTTTTGATATAGGAATTTTTATTTTTTAATTAAATTCATTGTGACTATTACATTTAAAAATTGCATATATTATATACTGTGGGATGTTTTCATATAGGGAGGCACTATATAAGGATTAAATCAGGTTTTAAACTATCTTTTTCTCTTAGAAATATATATGTGTATGTATATATGTATAGTGCATTTTTATCTGCAATCACCCTACTGTGTGATAGCCCAGAAATTCTTGTTCCTATCTAACTAGCAAAGTAACCATTGATCAACTCCTCTCCATTTCTCCCTCTCCATATACTTTCTCCAGCTCTTGATAATCATCATTCTACGTTAATCTTCTATGAAAACAACTCCTTCAGATCCCATATGCAAAGATGTCATACAGTACTTACCTTTTGGTCTGTCTTAGTTCACTTACACAATAATCTATTGTTTCATGCTGTTACTGCAGGCAACAAACAACAAAAAATGTCATTCTTTTTATGGCTGAATAATATTCCATTGTGTTTTGGGGTCATTTTTTCTTTATTCTTTCATCAGTAGATGAACTCTTACTCCTTTTTCTTGGTCATTGTGAATCATGTTGCAGTAAACATGAGTATAGCTGTTATATCTATGAATTTTAACCCTTTTACCTAATACCACTTTGTCTTAGTTTTCTCTCGTTGCTGAGAAAATACCTAACATCCAAAGTTACAGGAAGAAAGGTTTTATGTAACCCGCAGTTGTGGAACTTTCAGTCCATAATCAGCTGGCTCCCAGGCAGGGAGACATGGCAGAGGGGCAACACAGTTCAGGACAGCAGAAGACAGCAGAAGCAACAAGAGCAAAGACAAGGGAATAAGCCTCTTTCTGCCACTTTGATGCAGGCTATTGGGGTTAGGGTGGTGCCAGTCCAGCCAGTGCACTGATCCACCAGTCACCCACCCTAATCCCAGCTCTGCACTATGAGTCAGTCAGAAGCTCCACAAACTCCAGCTACCTCTAAAAAAGCCTCATCTAAAAGTTCATAAAGCCTTGGGGGGCATAATGAGCTAGACACCAGCCACAGCACACTGTCAAACGCAACAATTTCATCACCCTGAAACACTCCCTCGTACGATGCTGTTGCTGTCCTCTCCCCTTTGCATGCACTGATCTGTCATCACTGTGGATTTGTCTTTTTAAGACTGTCGTGTAGTGGGAGCATACATATGTAGTTTTTGAGATTGGCTTGCTTCACTGTACTACTGCCTCCAAAATTCGTCCATCCTGTTGGTTGTATGTATAGTTTTTTTATTGCTGAGTTTAAAGGCATGGTTCATTTTTAGTTGAATTTTTGTAGTTCTTCAGTGTAAAACATAAATTTTTACTTCTCTCAGAGTAAGGTTAATGAATCTTGCTATAGGTGTTTGTCTGATGTAAGAAACTGCCAAACCATTTATAGAAACACTGCAGCCACGCCAGCAGTGAATGAGAATTCTAGTTGTTCTACCTTATTGGCAGCATTCAGAATTGTCAGTACTTCTTAACAACTGGTATGTAGTGATATCATGATTTTAATTTATATTTAATTAATGGCTAATGATGTTCAACATCTCTTGTATGTGTTTATTTGCCATCCTTATAGTCTCTGGTATGTAATGTTTATTTAGTCTTTCTGCCTATTATTTGGTTTTATTATTGAATTCTTGAGAAGATCCAGGGTATATGTTCAGTGTTCCCAATTTGTAAGTTATCTTTTCATTTTCTTGAACAAATGAGCAAAAGTTTTAAATATTTACATGTAGTATGTTACATTTTCCTTTATAGATCCTCTTCACCACCTTGTCCTATCTTTCTAGTTTCCACATATTAGGAGAAATTGATACATTTCATTTGTGTGAGTGCCTCCCTCCCTCCCTCCACATGATAGTTCCTAGATCCATCCATTTTCATCTGTTAATGAGATTCTAGGATGGTTCCGTATCTTAACAGTTGTGAACTGTGCTGCAATACACATGAGTATGCAAGTGTCCCTGCAGTAAGCTGATTTTGGTTCTTTTGGATATATACTAAGGAGTGGTATAGCTAGATCGAATGGTAGCTCTAGTTGTAGTTTTTTTGAAGAACCTCCATATTTACTTTGCTAATGCTACAGTAATTTATATTTCTGCCAGCAGCACTGAAGGGTTCCTTTTTCCATGTGTCCTTGCCAGCATTTACTCTGTGCGTGTGTGTGTGTGTGTGTGTGTGTTGGATGATAGCCATTTTTACTAGGTAAGATGGAATCTCAGTGTAGTTTGGATTTGTATTTCCCTAATAGCTGAAGATGTCAAACTGGGTGTGGTGGCATGCGCCTATAATCCCAGCTCTTGGGAGGATGAAAACAGGCACGTCACTACGAGTCCAATCTACATAGTGAGACCCTATAGACCATGTACTAAATAAAATACATGAAGAATTTTAAAAAATAGATGTTGAACTTTTTCCATATAAATATTAGCAATTTGTAATTGTTTGGGGAAATGTTCATTTTCTCATTTATTAATTGAGCTATTTGATTTGGGGGAGGGCTTTTTTTTAGTTCTTCATATATTGTAGATACTAATCCTGTGTCAGAATATCTCCCATTGTCTAGGCTCTCTTTATTCTGCTAGTTGTTTACCTGTATTATTATAATGCTGATCAGGACGTCTTTTGCCTGTGCCTATAGCTTTAGGTGTGTCCCCTATGTTCTATGTTTTCTTAAGCAGTTTCAATGTTTTGGGTCTTACACCTAGGTCTTTGATACATTTTGAATTGATTTTTGTACAGGGTGATGAAGACTGCATTCTTGCTGGCATGCTGGAAAGGGTAAAAGAGCTCTCTTGGGCCTCATTTGTGAGATCATTAATCCCATTTATGAGGCTGACAATTTAATCACCTAGAGGCACAGATTTCTGTTGCTATCACCTGGGGGTTAGGATATCTGATATGAATTGGGAGGATATAAATATTCAGACTATAGCCACAATCCTATGAAATGGGATCACATTTTGGCTTCTAAGAGCATTATTTGTTTTTATCTGTTTAAACTTTATTTAAATGGATCATGCAGAGGTTTTTTGTGCAAAGGTTTTATCCTTAGAACTTAAGCCTAGTAAGTGGGGCTGGGGAGATGACTCAGTAGAATAAACGTTTGCCTGGCAAGTGCAGGAGCCTGAGTTCAATCCCTTTTTCTACCAAAAAAAAAAAAAAAAAAAGATAATAAACCTAGTAACTATTTAATATTTTTATTGCCAAAATAAATTTGTCTTTGGATTTCCTTTTGTGATGGTATAGAGAATATATTTAATTTTTTTGAGCATGGTTTATCTTACAAACCTTGTTAAACCCATTTTGTACATGTATATAGGACAATAGTGCAATTCTCTGCTCTTCACTGTAAAGCACTGTTTGCCTGTATTATGAACTAGAGATCCTAAATCTGACATAACTCCTGGCCATGTGAGGTTTAGAATAGATCTAGTATATGAATTGTGTAAAACATTGAGTAGGGCATTATAATCTTTCTTTGATGGTTAACAGCATATTTAACTATGCTTTAGAGTCTCTTTTTTTTTTCAGTAAGAATAGCCTCTGTTCTTGCCATTATGGAAAGGAAGAGTATAGAGAGGAAGAAGAGCATCTCTGATTAACAATGCTGAGTCCCATCCAGGTTGAGTAGTCCTTTCCCAGGATTTGACCAGGCATGAGACACATGAGCTTGAATTAATTTGAACTTGCATAAGAACTCAAAATCAAGATTCATAGGTTGTAGGGGAAAAGCATGAGAACTTAAATAACTTGAAACGCATTCTGATTTAACTTATGTGCCTAATTGGAATGAAGATACAATAATTATATAATGTATTAAATGAGGAAAACAAAATTGTAACAGTATGATAGTGTACATAATCACAAATATTACTCTGGGGTTTTTTTTAATATACATTTTCATTTCAGGAAAGAAAGATTACACATGATTTTCATTTCTTAGTCTTCTTGGCTTTACAAAATGAGCATGTATTAATTTAATATCAGGAAAAGTCACAGTACATGGCTGTCTACCTCTTCTTCTGACTTGCAAATTAAATAAGCAGTCCAGATTTTCAAGAACTATGAAAAGTATAATCAGAGATCCAGTACTTGCTTTACCTCACTCTAGCCAGAAGACTTGAGACAAGACAGTTAATTTGGCCCAAGCTGTCCAAGCGTGTCATACACAGACTTTCTTTAATGTTAGTAATTTTTATGTTAACAGATAATACTAACTTTGCATATCTAATAATTATGAAAATTCCTATTTTAGCATACTATAAAAGACATGTCAAATAATTTTTAATACAAGTTTACTTTTTGTTTTGAAATATGAGCCCTAACATTTGAGTAATGTGAATGTTAAAAATTAAATAACATAATTGATGTGAACTTTTGCATGTATAACGAGTAAATTATTTCAAACCATTTAGTAATGTAAACCTGGAAGTACTCACTGTAAATTATGGTAAATAATGCATTAGTATATACTGTACTACTTTAGAAAGTAAACATGAGCTTACTGGTTTTGCTTTCCTTTTAATCTTTTCTTCAGTACTCACATTAGTAAGTTATTTAAAATAGTTTGTTCCTCTGATAGAATCTGTCTTGTATTCAGGTCTCAATAAGGGAAAACCATTTATTGATAATCATTCCTATCTAGAGAACTCAGAGTGATACTTTTAATATATTTGTATGTAATGTTTCTGCTTATAGACCTAGACCCTTTTCTATATTTTAGTAAATAGTAACCTCTGAATTAAATACCTCTGGAATATATAGACACATTACGTGAAACATTCCCTCATCCTCAGGTACCCCTCAGAGCACATATATAAAACTCTGTAAGTACTAGACCCAATGATATTCCTTATTTATCAGACCTAAAGATTATACCTGCATAATACAACACCATATCCTGTTTAGAACCTTTATGATAGAATAATTTGTCAAATCACTGGTACCAAACTCTCTAGAAGCAAATCTAATTTCAAATTTAGTGCCCTTTTGGGCCAGCAAGATAGCTCAGCAATCTAAAGCATATGCTTAGCCAAGCACAGGAGACCTTGGGTTGATCCCCAGCACCACATGCCACACCAGCCCCATCCTCAGGGCAGGCTGAGCTGGCAAAAAAAAAAAAATAGTGCCCTTTTACTACAGTAATGATATTTCCCATTCTATGGGTCATCTCTTTATTGGTTTCTTTGTGATACAGACTTTTTAATATGATGTAATTCCAATTGATTCTTTGTAATATTTCCTGTGCAATTGAATTGTTCATAGTCTTTGCCTATCCCTGTGCCTTTGAGATCTTTATCTCATCTGTCCTCCAGCAGATTATTTCTGTTTTTATATGTAGATATTTGATCTATTTTTACTTTAGTAGAGTTCGTGGTAAGCGATACAAGTCTAGGTTTAATCTTGGGCATGTAGAAAGCCATTATTCCCCCACATTTATTTAAAAAGCTATCTTCTAGTGAAGGTGTTTGGCCCCTTTGTCAAAGATAAGAGCTGAGTGGAGTTACTTCTATGTTTTCTAATCTATTCCATTCATCCTTAATCTTTTTGTTTATTGTTTTTGCTTATTTTGTTTTCTCCCCACCACCACCATTTTTTTTATCATAATAACTTTTGTATTATATTTTCAAGTCAGAGATTGAAATGCCTCCTGCCTCACCTTTGTTGCCCAGAATTGCTTGCTATTCTAGGTCTCCCTGGTTCCAAATGAATTTTAGGATTGTTTTCTCTAGATACATGAGTATGCCTGTTGTATTTTGATTGAGATTGCATTAAATCTGTGTAAGTTGTAGAAGTATGGCCTTGGTTTCTGGAGATAATTTTTTGAATATTCTTTCTTTACCTTATGTCAAATTATACAGTTCTATAGAAATAGGGGCTGGAGATGGCTCAGTAGAGTAAGTGCTTGCCTAACAAGTGCAAGGGCCTGAGTTCAATCCCTGGTTCAACCAAAAACATACAGAAATAGAGAAGCAGAAATAATGTCAACATTATATGCTTACCATCACTAACAGTCCTACCAAACATTATTTGAGTGCAAGAGATAGTACCATAGATAATAGCTATTTAAGAACCTTCAAATATGCTACCTCTTCTGATAGACTTTAGAATTATTCACATGGAAGGAAAGAGATTGACTTATGAATATTTCATTGGCATGATACCTCATTTAAATGACAGATTTTTTAGTATGTATTTTATGCATTAAGTATAAGAAAATTGTCAAATTTTTTTATTTAATCATTGGTTAATTCAGGACTTAAAATTCTCAGGATGTTGTTACTATATATAGGTGCCTGGAATACTTACTAAGAAACGATGCAAATCCAGGGATCCGGGATAAGCAAGGATACAATGCAGTTCATTATTCAGCTGCTTATGGTCACCGTCTATGTCTTCAGCTGGTAAGATTCCTGCATTCTAAATTAAAGAACTAATGTAACTTTTGCAAGTCTAGTAATGAAGTGAGAATAAGAATAAATGGTTAAACGTATTACCTTGCTTTTTTACATTTATACCTCCTAAATATACTTGGACTTAGTAATATACCCTTTGCCCTTTTCGAAAGGAAACAAAAAGGAGTAAAATTAACACTCTGGGGAGGAGGTAGGCATCATGACATGCTCCCATAGTCACAACACCGTGGGAGGCTGAGGCAGCAAAATGGCTGCGATGGCTGCAGCCAGGAATTCAGGGTCGTCCTGGGCAGCGTACAAGACCCAGGCTAATAACATAAATCTCTCAGGGCTACTTCAACTCTATATTACCTTCTGTCTCTGACCATAGCATTTATTTCTTATGCTATGTGTTTTCTGTAAGTTTCTTTAAAAAGAAAACAAAGTAACCATGAGAGTGAAGTTCCCTCCCCCCACATCCCCATATATTTAGGAAATTCTGAAAGGCCCTTTATTTTGTAACATATGCTATATTCTCTTTCTGCAAGAGTACTTTTTGTTTAACTGTGGTCTTATCCACCACACTTTACCAAACTAAGGAAGAAATGAAAATATACTCTAGTGTAATAGACTTCAGTTTGAAGATTTCTTTATATAGCTTACATTATGAATTACATTAAACTTTGGCTTTTATCAAGGAGAAATAAGACTCAAGGACAGACAAGATAGACAAAGATTAACTATACTAGTACTTCGTATAGCATGTAGAAGGCTGCTATAGAAATAACTGGATTTTTTTAAAAAATAAAATAACTGAGTTGTGTTGTTGTTTTGTTTTAGTGGTACAGGAGATTAGATGTAGGGCTTCGTACATACATGGTAGACAGGCCTTCTACCATTGAGCTAACTCCCTAGCCCATTTTTTATTTTGGAACAATTTCTAACGTACTCAGGCTGTTCTCAACTGTGTGATCCTCCTGCCAAGTAGCTAGGACTATAGCCAGGCACCACTGCATCCAGCTATATCACATATTTTCTTAGGTTAAAATGGATCTTTAGATAAAAACTCAAGCCGGGCGTGGTGGCGCATGCCTGTAATCCCAGCACTCGGGAGGCTGAGGCAGGAGGATTGTTGTTGAGTTCGAGACCAGCCTGAACTACATAGTGAGATGCTGTCTCAAAAAGACAAAAAAAAACCCTCAAACTTGTTTTATAGATCTGTGGTCTATTGTATCATTTAATTGTTTGTTTAATAGAATTTTTTGAAGGCAAAGGAAACATGGGTATAGAAAAGAATTTTACAAAGCACTATGTAAATAGACTTCACATATATGAATACTTCCTAAGCTAAACATTTTTGTTTTAAACCTTTATTTCAGATTGCAAGTGAAACTCCTTTAGATGTTGTAAGTATTAGTGAGTCCTTCTTCCCTTTGAGAATATTCTATTTCTTTGCTTTTATTAGAACTAAAGCCAGAGATGCTTTCTCCCACCCCTGAAAGCAAAGACAGTGGCAAACATGCAGAGGGGAGGAAAAGTGTTTACTTGGCAGAAGTTAAATAACAGTTCCCCAAACTCTTAATTCATGCTCTTCTTCAAAGCTCTTATCTGTAGTTCTTACTACACTTCTGTGATTCTTTTCTGTAGGATTGCTGACTTATATTCTAAAATAGTTTGGGGGTAGAAAGTGTAACTGCTGCAGTATGTGTAAAAGTATCATTTCTGACATTTAAAATGCCTCTTCTTTTTTAGTTAATGGAAACCTCGGGGACAGACATGCTGAATGATACAGACAGTAGAGCAGCAATAAGCCCTTTACACTTGGCGGTAAGTGTTGCCTTCACAGCCAACTTGATGTCTTGTTTGCTGGTGTCTGTGTTAACAGTAGTCATATCCTGAACTTTGGTCCATGTATAGTAGTTATGGTACAGTTAAAACACCAAGAACTCTTCAATCCAGAGAATTCTTTAGTTTGCTAGGTTTTTTTTGGCTTTGCTTTTTTTTTAATGGTGATCCTTGGGCTTCCCCCAGGGCCTACTCTTAAGGGAAAGAATGTGCCTGTGACATGAATTGTCAGTTGTGCTACCCTGTATGGAAGGATTTCTCACTGCCTAAGCAGATGGTATGCACATAGAAGTTCTGTATATTTCTTCAGTTTTTTTGCCTACATTGTAATTTGGGTATGTTTAGTGCAACTTCAGCTATTCATGCTTTAGGATTTAGCTACTCACTTTATACTTGTCTGAATTTTTCTTCAACATCTGTTTCTAGGAAGAGATTAAGGGAGAGTGTGACAATTCTTAAATATAGGAATGAATTGCCTTAGAAAATTATAAATAGAGTCCAATCTACCTCTTTCAGTACTGAAAAAATGTTTTGTTTTTTGGCGGAACTGGGGATTGAACTCAGGCCCTTGCGCTTGCCAGGGAAGCACTTACTCTACTAAGCCACCTCCCCAGCCCCCAAAAATGTTTTTTTTAAACAAAGTATGTTTTAGTTGGTTGACTGAAGGACTTCTAAGAACCAGGATACTATCAATAGCTGTTTGTGAAAGCTCTGTTAATACCATGCTTCTAGGGGAATGTAGTCAATTTAATGGAAATAAACATAAATTCCATGATCCACTTGTTTTTCACATATACTCTTGATTTTTATTTTAATATTCTTCTTGTATGTGTTGGGGGGGTTATTATTTGTTATTAATTTTATTGAGAAATAGCAATGAGTCTCAAAACCGATTAATAGGACAGTTTCAATAATTAATACATTGCATATTGTTGTCTTCGTAGTGGTTATTCATAGTACAAGATGAAGACATGATATTCTGTCCAAATACTATTAGTACAAATCTTTCTTTTCATTGAATTAAGAAAAAGTAGCTGTATTTCTGTTGTAACTATTTTGTATATATAGATACAAAATGGTCCTTCATTTGTATCCCCTCTTTTTGTTCAGTTTTGTCAGACATGGGTATTCTATTACCATTTAAATAGGCTTTTGACAAAGTCCAACAGTCATTCATGTTCAAAGTCCTACAGAAAATTGGAATAGATGGCTTCTACTTCAATCTAATAAAAGTCATCAGTGACAACCCTATGGCTAACATAATTCTGCATGGGGAAAAACTGAAATTTTTTACTCTCAGATCTAGTGCAAGATAAGAATGTCCTTTATTACCACTCCTGTTCAGTATAGTTCTGGAATCATTAACTAGAGTCATTAGACAAGAGAGAGAAATAAAGGGAATAAGAATAGGTAAAGAAGTTAAGGGACCCAGGAGATAGCTCAGTGGAATAACACTTCCTTGGCAAGCACAAGGATCTGAGTTCAGTCCCCGATTCTGCCAGATAAATAAAGTAAAAAAAAAAAAAAAAGAAGAAGAAGATAAACTATCATTATTCGCAGATGACATGATATTTTACTTGGAAGACCAAAAAGTCTTTTTGTTACTGTGTGTTTGGTACAGGGTCTCACTACACAGCTTGGACTCATAGTGTTCCTGTTTTTAGCCTTCCCAGCTCTGGGATTACAGGCATGCACCAGCATGCCCAGTGTCAGTGGCTGACTCAGCACCAAGGGCAGGGCCAGCTCAGCATGTGGTGCTGGGGATCAAACTCTGGTCCCTTAGTCTGCTGAGCTATCTCAGCAGCCCTCCTTATATGTGTTCTAAGTTTTCTTTTAGTGCTCCTCCTTCCCCATACATAGTACTTCCTGTCATGGTCTGCCTAAAATGGCATGCCAGATGTTTTTTTGCTTTCTTCTTCTTTGTGACTTAGGACGCATTATCAATTCTATCAGACTTTTATTGTAAATAAGAAGTCTAAACAGACAGAACCGGTACAGAGAAACTAAGCATTTTATTATTAGTAACAAGAAATGAACTAAGCAAATTACTAGACAGTTCTTCCATCATCATCATCATCACCATTCTCACAATGATAGAAACAGACTATTTCTCCTTTTCTTTATCAAGATACAACAGATTATCAACATATTAAAGGGTCATCAAATGTCCTGTAATATGTAAGACTCTATTATTAATTTAATGATGTTACTTCCTTAGAAATTTCAAATTTGTATGTTCCTTCCCACTCTTCCCAGTTTAGCAAGTTTCTCCTTAACAGTGTGCTGCAATTAAATAATAAATATAGCAAACCCCCCCTTCTCTGTCTGTCACAAATGCACTCTATGTTGTTGTTTTTGTTTTGTTGTTGTTGTTTTGTTGTAGTAGTAGTTTAAAAATCATTTTTAAGAAAAGTAACTTCTTGCTTCGTTGTGGTGGGGTGTAAGGCAACATATATATATATATATAATTCAGGACCAGTCTGAAGCATATAGTAAGACCCTATCTCAAAAAAAAAGTACCTTAGCCATTTTTTAGTGTGTATTTCAGTATTCTTAAGTCTCCAGAACTTTTTCTACTCATTAAATAATAGCTGCCTTTTTCTCCCTCTAGCAGATTTTATGCATTTAATCTAGATACCTCATTTAAGTGGAATCATATAGTATCTCTATCTTTATGGATAACCTATTTCTCTTCATGTACTGTCCTCAAGGTTCACATATGTTGTAGACTTCCTTTTTTGCCATAAGTTATGTTTATTTCCTATGAGAGACTTCCTTTATTTATAAAGCTGATCAATATTCCATTATGTATATATACCATATTAGGGGCAACTTGTGCTTTGGTTTGGTCTGGTTTAATTTTATTGGTTACACTGGAGCATGAACCTAGCACCTCGTGCATGCTAAGCAAACATTGTACCACAGAGTAGATCCCTACCCTTTTTATATTTTTACTTTGAGTCAGGGTTTTGCTAATGCCCTGGCTTGCCTGAAATTCAATAATCCTCCTATCTCACCTCCAGAGTAGCTGCAGCTATAAGCATGTGCCTACTTTCCATGTTTTGCTTGTACAAATTCATCTGTCACTAGACACACTTTGCTTTCATTTCTTGGCTATCTGAATAAGTGCTGCTATTAGCATAGATGCTGGATAGTGGTTTTAAGTTCAAATGAAAACATACTTAATTTAGAAATTAGATTCAGTGAAATATACTACTGCTTTTGTGTTTATTCTAAGAGATTGTCAGAAATTAGGGTACTTTTTCATCTTAAACTCTTCCGTTAGGACATCTCAGTGCAGTAAAATAACACTGGCTGAAAGCATAAGGAAACAGGTCTGGATTCCTGACTTTGTACTGAATGCCCTGGCTTCTTTCCCAAGTTTTATAAAAAAACAGGATGAGAGGAAGAGCCCTGTGACAGAGTATCAGGGCTTCTTATTTACCATTTCCCTTTTCTTTTTGCACTGTCTTCTACGCTTTAAGGAAGGTTTCTCAGAGTTTATTCTTTTAATAGGATAAATTCATTGAGCTGGTAAAGATAAGGTAAAGCAGATACAATTCTAGAAAAAAAAAAAGGTTTTCAAATGCAAGGTCTGAATTTGATTCCTGGTACCAAAAAAATGGACATTTTTTGTTTGGGTGGGTAGATGGGTTGGTTGGTAGGTTTGAGACAAGCTCCAATTATGTACTTCATGCTGACCTTGAACTCACTGTGCACCCTTGGCTGGCCTTTAACTCACAGTGATCCTCCTGCCTCAGCCTCTCCAGTGCTAGAATTAGACATGCACCATCATGCACAGCCAAAAAATAGTTTTGTGATCTGTTTGTTGCTTTAATTGTTAAAGTAGTCAAACTTAGAGTCAAACTTGCATCACAGAGATCACTAAGTCCCAGAGCAATCTCTTGTTGGTACTCTCTGACATTTTCCACAAAAAATGATTTTGTTGTCTTTTGAAATTATTACTACTTTATTTCCTGCTCAGAATCTAATCCAGTATAAATAATATATGTCTAAGCCTGGCTTGGTAAAGCACACCTATAATCCCAGAACTCTGGGAAACCAAGGCAGCAGGGTCGCAAAGTTGAACAGATCTAGGTAACTTAATTACTTAGTGAAACCTTATCTCAAAATAAAAAGGACTGAAGATACAGTTCATTGCAAAGGTCCTGTGCTCATTCCCTAGTATCAATTCCTATTATCACACACAAGAACAATGAGGAGGAGGAAAAAGAAATATGTGTTCCATTTGCATGTTAGTGATATCTGTATTATTTTGAAATGAATACTGTGTAAAGAAGGGGCTTCTACCTCATAAATCATCTGTCAGTTACTTTGCTCATCACTGAGGCACACGTAATACTGAATACCAGTGACTTAACATTGTAAGCCAGGTTTATATTGGCTCACATTTTTGTCCATAGTCACATTTTGTCCAAAGCAGAATGGTATAGCAAACAGGAAGCATAGAGATAGGAAGGAAATGGAGAGGGAATCAAACCTGTCCAGGCCATGCCCACTTCTTGGCCATCCCCAGAGACCCCTCTCCTCAAAAAAAAACCCTGCCTCCTGAAAGCAAGCCAGCTATACCATTCCCATAATCTAATCACCTTCCAAATGTGAGGCTTTGGGAGCCAATTTTTATCTAAACCTTGTCTTACTCTTTCTTGTACAGGTAGAAGAATGCCTGGCATGTCGTAAAAGGACTCAGTTAATTTTGTGCTAAATGAAATGTTTGTTTTCAGCTTGGCATGGTGAGGCATGCCTGTAACCCCAGCACTAGGGAGGCTGAGGCAGAAAGATCACTGCAAGTCAGTGTAGTATAGCCTACATACTAATTTCTAGGCCACCCTGAACTGTATTGCAAAACCCTGTCTCAACAAAAGTAATGTTTGGATAGCTGAAAACTCAGGTACTGACTCAAGTTACTACAGATATCCTTGTGATTAAAATATACTAAAATTCATGAAATTAAGGTGGACATTGAAATGGGATTAAGAACACAGGTTTTGGAATCATACACTTAAAAGCAAAGCTTATAGTGAATCCATGACATACATCATTGACTGTCTGCCCTGCATCAGGCTCTATATACTTATGAAATATCACCTGTCATTTGAACATTATTATTTGCAGAATACCTGTTTTCTAATATTATAGCCTGCTATGTTGATTATTAGAAAAATGTTATTAACTTTCTGGACTGTCAATAAGTCTGGAGACCAGGAGTGACTCTCTCAACAGTAGAACATTTACCAGGCATGTACAAGGTGCTGTGTTGATTCTCCACAACACACACACACAAAAAGAAAATGAAAATTTTAGAAATTAAGTGTAAATATGTGTTTCTTTTCCCCCTAGGCCTATCATGGTCACCACCAAGCTCTAGAAGTATTGGTACAGTCTCTGTTAGATCTTGATGTGAGAAACAACAGTGGAAGAACACCCTTAGATCTTGCAGCATTTAAGGGACATGTTGAATGTGTGGATGTACTCATTAATCAGGGAGCCTCAATCTTAGTAAAAGATTACATTTTGAAGAGAACACCTATACATGCAGCAGGTATGCCAAACATACTTATTTACCACTTCTTATGTCATGTTCTTTTTAGAGTTCTGGTATGTAATGCTCTTGGTAGTTATCACTACATTTTTACTATACGTGGTCAATGATTATATTCTTAGGGGAAAACTGACAGCAAGACAGTAATCATTTAAAAATACTACCTGATTTAGAAGTGAGTTTTATGTAATAATCTAACTTCTGAGATCCTTTATCACAAAAGTCAGTAATTTTTACTTTCTGTTGGAGAAAGTTACTGTGGATTAGTGTATGCTTTCATTTAGCAATTGATTAACAGGTTTACTTATTTTATCAGTGCACTTTATTAAACATTTGATCAGACAAATTGTATAGAGCCTCTCCTTTATGCAAGAACTACACTGTATTTTATAATCTTGTGATATTCCAGATGTGTGAAAGTACAAAGATCTGTACCTAAGTTGTTGAAAGAAAACTTAGGTACATACCAACAAGTGCAGATTTCATAGCATGGCAGTAATTAGATAACCAGGCTGGTACAATTGAAGAATGTGCTAACCTAATGATTTTCATATTTTCAATAGACAATGTGGTCAGTTTCATTTCACTAGTCCATTTAGAGAGTGATCTTTAAGAATACATTCAGATATATATGACTTGGATTTTAGAAGACTGTAAGGTAACACCCAAGAAGGTAACATTCAGTCTTATTGTTAAATCAGCTTTTCAGAACTATGAGATATTCATGCAGAGCTCAGGGAGAAATATTTTCATAATTGTTTTAAGCTGCTCCTAAATCTATACATACAAAGTCACATAAATAAGAGGTCAAGGCAATAACTACTTCTTATTATGGAAAAGAGTGAATGAAGTAATATGTCAGTCTATACTTAGGGTATAGCCACAGGTCATTTGCAGAACTAATTTAGACTTTTAAATGGAAGCTTTACATTTTCAATAAATACATACTAAATTAAGGCACTGTGCCATATTGTCCAGCACAAATCCTTTCTGCAAAAGAACTACAGATAAAGGCAAAACTTGGTTCTACAGATATCTTTCAAATTCAGAGATCTGCTAGAGAACATCTTATTACTTTTAAGACATGAGAACACTGAAATACTTTTTTTTTTTTTTTTTTTTTTTTCTTCTTAAGCTCACTTTGTAGCTCAGGCTGGTCTCGAACTCGCAGCAATCCTTCTACCTCAGCCTCCCGAGAGCTGGGATTACAGACATGAGCCACCACGCCCAGCTCTGAAATACTTTTAGAATTTAACCTCACAGTGCCACTGTGCTTGATGTTTTGTGGACTGAAGTTAGATCGCATGAACATTCATCAGTTGCTACTGTGCACCAACAAAACTCCATTTAAAAAACAATGCTGGCCCATAATACTCAAGCCATCCCCAAGTATTAACGATGTTATTGCTAAGAGAGCTGCTGACAGAATGCAGCATACAGATTTCTTGGGGATGGAGTGGTTTTGAGCCACTACACTTAGTAACTATTATAATTAAATATAGCTGTCAGAAACTACTATGGAGTATTACGCACTTAGCTTGCTTTCACTTTTTTTTTTTTTTGCATTTCTAATTGAGAGGAATAGTAGAAAACATTCCTTTCTGGCTCATTTTGTGGCTTATATATGTCTTTATTCACATTTTAATTGGAATTTTTCAGATTTAACTTATTTTAACAGTGTTCATTTTATGTTAGGCATAGTGGTTCAGTCCTATAATATCAGCATTTGGAAGACAGAGACCAGGAGGTGAAGGGTTTGAGGCCAACCTGACTACTACATAGTGAAACCCTGTGTCAAAAAATCAAAAATATAAATAAATAAGCTGCCATCTCTACTTTCAGATTTTATTTGGGCACAGGAAAGCATTCTTTATAATGGTGTCCTTTTTATTGTATGTATGTACAATTTGGAATTCTTTCAGCTATAAATAATAGAATATCCATCTGAAAGTGTCTTGAATGATGGGGTGGGCCTGGGAATGTAGCTCTGTAGTAGAATACTTGCCTATCATGGTTCAGTCCCCAGTCCTGAGGAGAAAAAGTAATAGCAGTTTAATTTCACATAAGGGTTTAGAGTCAGTTCCTTCTAGGACCAGTTGATTCCACAGTTATGTCAGATCCCATCCAGTCTCCATTATTTTCTTGTCTGCATTTCTGTCACAAAATGATTACTGAACCACTTTCAGTTCAAAAAAAAGGGTTCAAAGTATTTTTCCAAAGTCTTATAGACCTATTAACATCTCAGTGATGAGATCTGTATCTCTGGTTAGATGAGATACAGGATTGTGGTGATTGGCTTTGTCCACAGGATTGACTTATTTCATCCCCTTGTTCAGTCGGGTCACCTTCCCTGACTGAGAGTTAAATAAAATGAACATCCTATTGGTATATAGGTGACAAGGAATGAGTACTGGCTAGGCTGCCTGCCTACTGTGGTGGATGTACTGTGAGGAATGCGTCTCTCTTCAGCTTGAACAACAAACTTGGTAGAAACTTTCTTTGTAGGTTCATAATGATACATGCCTGGAATCCCACCATTCCAGGAGGCTGAGGCAAGAGGGTCACAGGTTTGAGCTCAGTCTGGACAACTATACAACTTGACTCTTTCAAAATTAAAAAAAAAAAAAAAAATAGTATTTAAAACCTGAACCTAGGGGCCGGGGAGATGGCTCATTAGAATAAGCACTTCCCTGGCAAGTGCAAGGGACTGAGTTCAAACCCTAGTTCCCCCCAAAAATAAGTAAATAAATAACAGAACCTGAACCTATAACTCGCTGTGCAGGTCCTGGGTCCAAACCTCAGTATAGGAGGATCTGGGGGGTTGGGGGGACAACCTACTTGTAAATCTAGTAAAAACTTCTTGCATGTTTAGTTCATTGACATTGTCACAAAATTTTATTCTAGAAGATGTCCTCTGAGATGGGTAATTTCTGTTGTTATTGCATATAATTACTGAACTTAAAATTTCATTTTACAGCAACAAATGGCCACTCAGAATGCTTACGGCTGTTAATAGGAAATGCAGAACCACAGAATGCAGTAGATATTCAAGATGGAAATGGGCAGTAAGTTCTAATAATTTTAAGTTATTCTGAAGTTTGTTTCATAGTTGACATACTTTGGCCCTTGTTTAGTAAGACTGTTATTATTTTTTTGGTGGAACTGGGGATTGAACTCAGGCCTTTGTGCATGCCAGGAAAGTGCTTATTCTGCTGAGCCATCTCCCCGGCCCTAAGACTGTTATTTATGTAACCGAGTAACATCAAATAATATTTTTTTCAATTTTAAAGTTATATTACAGAAGGTACATTTAGAGAATGGGCCATCATATTGGCATTCATAGACTGTAGTGTGAAATGGCAGTGCTAACCCTTTCCTCTTGCTTCTCAGGACACCCCTGATGCTGTCTGTTCTCAACGGGCACACAGACTGTGTGTATTCACTGCTGAACAAAGGAGCAAGGGTGGATGCCCAAGACAAGTGGGGGAGGACAGCGCTGCATCGGGGGGTGAGCCAGGACCCTGCCTTTCTCCTCTGACTCGCATTACCCACCGCTGAACTAGACTTAATTATTTTTCATTAAATTTTTACCAAAATACATTACATGTGTGTGCACGCATGTGTATGCGTGCCAGAAAATTTAGGGCCTTGTGCCTGCCAAGCCAAGCCCGCATTTTACCTCTGAGCTATCTCCCCAGTCCCTTCATTGTATTTTTAATGTTAACTTGGAACAGTTACAGTATATAAGTTAATCAGGAAAATAATAAGTTTAGGACAAAAATTTAATTCCCTACAAAGTTGAATAAAGTTAATATCACTTTGACTTTTTTTCATTATCTGAAGATTTTTTAGATTTATATTTTTTCACCTTTGAAATACGATTTTCAGTGAATTACAGGTATCTTATTTTTGTTTTTTGTTTTACTAGTATTTTGATGATTTGTTCCAATTGAAGTTTTAAATAACTTTCAAAAATAATTCAGTTACTCAGAAAATGATAAATGGCCTTATTAGAAAGACTTTAGTTTTCAGGTTATCTAAAGTTAGTATACAGTGTTCAGCAAAATGTGTTCTATTATATGCAAATTATTTTTCTTCCAGGCAGTTACAGGCCATGAAGAATGTGTAGATGCATTGCTTCAACATGGTGCTAAGTGCTTGCTCCGAGACAGCAGGGGTCGGACACCAGTACACTTGTCAGCCGCCTGTGGACACATTGGTGTTCTTGGAGCACTTTTGCAATCAGCATCATCTGTGGATGCAAATCCAGCCATAGCAGACAATCATGGATATACAGCACTTCACTGGGCTTGCTATAATGGTTAGTACATAGATAAAAACCTGTATTTAAGGCCTGTTATGATGATGATATTTCTGAAATACCAGATTTTCTGAAATGAAAATTTATTTATAAGGCAAACTGGAAATTCAAGATTGGAGGATGCATAGGAACAATCTCCTATGTAGTTAGAGCTCATTCCCTCTGTCATGTCAAAGCCAGGGCATTGTCATGGAGACATGAGATAATCCATGAATTTTTCTTTTTTCTTTTTTTTTTCTTTAACAATAAACTGAGAATTGAACCCAAGACCTTCATACTGAGCTACACTGCCAGACCTTCCTTTTTTTGGATTTTGATTTTGAACCAGGTTCTCTGAAGTTGCCGAGGCTAAATTTGAGATCATCCTATCTTGGCCTCTGAGGGTCCTGGGATTACAGGTGAATGCCACCATGCCAGGCTAAGATATAAAATCTGGGGAAATGTTTTTTAGACCTTCACTTCAGTGTTTTGAAGGATTTTATATCCCTAATGTCTTTTAGGTGCTATGTTCATATTTTGGTTATATTTTTTTAAGGTAAAAAAAACAAAAACAATAAAATGTGTTACACTCCTAACTGAAATATGCATTTCCTTCTCAAATCTACATTGTCTTATATCAATAATGTGCATGCTCCACATTTAAAAGGAATAAAACCCAATCAGATATGAGAAACGTCTTCATAGGTTAGCTTTGTTTGGTGGTTAGAACAGACTTGCTTTCAGCTTCCTGGAGACTCACAGTCACACTCATCCCTTCTACAGATAGACTCACAAAGAATCATTGAGGGAAGCAGAAAGCTTTAAAATGGAGTTTGGCTTATGAAATATCAATAATTAAAATAATTTACATATTGAAGGATGTCAAGCTGGTAATTTTTTCTTATATAAGGCCATGGATTTGATTGTGTTAGAAAAATGCACAGATACAGAACTCTGTACATCAGTCTTGTCACAGTTTGGACTTGATTTAAGTTCTTTAAATTGTTCTAAGTTTCAGTATAGTATTGAGATTGTCAGTTGCAACAGCATATGCAAAGCTATAACTTAGGTATAGTATTTGGTCTGCAGTCAAGTGCTTTGCCAGATATTTGAGGTTAGCTATCTTTCCATTATCTGGTGATTCTTTCTCTGGGCATCATTCTGACAGTGTTGTTCAATTGTAGTGAAAGAAAAGAACTCTGGATTTTATGTAATTGTAGTTTAATTAAAATTTTGTATAAATATTTCTTATTAAGATATTTCCATTTTCATAATGTTCCTCACTCTAGAATTGACAATTTATACTTTTGATAAAAGAAAATTGAACGTTCTGGGAGGTTTTGGGGGGAGTGGGTCTTGGGGGTAGTTTTTGAGACAGGAGTTTTGAGGGCTCCTGAGGAATGCATGGCAATTACTGGTCACCCTTCAACCTCAGGGTACTAATAGAATCATTAAAAAACTTAAGTAGGTAAATCTGTGAATTTAAAATCTTGCTTCTGTATTTAACTGACAGGATGGTGACGAGAATTAAATTTTAAATCAAAGAAGCACTGTATTTGCCATTGAAATTTGATTTTTTTAGTTTTTACATTGTAACTTGATATTGTGTGATTATGAGGAAAACCCAAAATATCTGGGATAATTGTTTAGCATCCACAAATGGGAGTTTTATCTATGAAACAGTTAATGAGACAGTCTTTGCTGCTTCAAAGCAAAGACTTTTCATTCACAAATTTTTGAAATTTTCAGACTATAGTAAAATGATGATTCTGAATGTGGCTGAAAAAAATGAAATGTGTGCTGGTTATATAAAATAGGAAACCATACACAGTCTGAACTTAATACTCTGTTGATAGCCAAAAATTGCTTTATAATTTAACATTCTCAAAGTAGAATATGTAAAGTGGTTTTAGTTTGACTAGTAATTATTGTATGGCTGGAAAGAAAACTGAGAGCACTCCAGAACAAAAAAACAACTTTTCTCAAAATTAAAATGATAACCAAATTTAGAAAAAATCAGCTATGCACACTGATCTTAGAAAAATCACATTTTTAGTTTATATAGCATTTAGTAACTTAAGTATGATTGTGTCATGTATTCCTTGAGAAAGTTATTGATTTTTTATAAGCTCAGCACTCGAGGCTGAGACAGGAGAGCTAGGGGTGTAACTTAGTGCAAAAGCCCTAAGCGTGCAAAGGAGGGAGAGGGGAGGGCCAGTTTTATTATTCTATATTTCATAAACGTAATACAGAATAATGAGATTGTCAACATGGTATCTTCTGGAAATAACCACAGGCTACAGGTTTCTCTTGTCAGCAAGCCTCCTGTTTTCAGCCTCCCCAGCACTGGGATTACAGGCGTGCACCCCCATGCCCGGATTCAGTCGCCTGGGGATGGGGCTAGTGCAGCATACATTACTGGGGATGGAACCCTGGTCCCTGTGTGACAGATTTCTTTAATGGCTGTTTTAAGAGAATAATAGGATTGTCGTCTACATTTGTACTCACATATTTTTAATATCCCCTCAATTTATGTCAGGATAATGGGATGCTCTTAAATTAGTGCTAGACATCATCTTTCCACTGCTATTTCTCATAAATTAACCTTCCGAGACATGAGATTAAAGCAATTTCTCAACCTGAACCAGATAATTCTTTGTTGTAAGGGATTGTCCTGGCCATTGCATGATAATTAGTAATATCCTTGGCTTCTCTTCACCAGGTATAGCAATACCGTATCTCCACCCTCAGTTGTAATAAGCAAAAGTGCCTCCAGATATTGCCATATACCATAATTGATGGTCCTAATTGGCTTGCATGGGAGCCATAAATTAAAGATCTGACAAAAAATGACATACAGTTACAGGTTACCTAAAAAGTACTTATCTTGTTTGATAGCAATTACAAGACAAAATTTAAGTTGACCTATTGTTTGAGAATGTTGAATAATATGTTTGAGTAATAGAGGATCACTTCTGTCAGTTTTTAAATTCATGAAAATAGAGTATGTAAAAATCTTTTTCATTTATTTATTTATTTATTTGATACAGCATCTCACTACACAGCTCAGACTTATAGTGATCCTCCTTTCTCAGCCTCCTCAGAACTGAGATTACAGGCATACTGAAGAAAAGTCTACGTGACTAATAGAATAAAAGGCAATATTTTATTTACAGTAACTCAATCCAAGTTGAGTATCTGAAATCCAAAATAA
Source organism: Ctenomys sociabilis (assembly GCA_004027165.1). Classification (NCBI taxonomy): domain Eukaryota; kingdom Metazoa; phylum Chordata; class Mammalia; order Rodentia; family Ctenomyidae; genus Ctenomys; species Ctenomys sociabilis. Next base: position 68,834 of record PVKA01002387.1, read on the forward strand.
TCAATGTTAACATTTGGATTTCAGAGTAGTTTGAATTTTTTATTTTCAGATAGGGGTACTGAGCCAGTGAGGTCTGTAAGTATTCCAAATTCCAGAAGAACCCTGAAATCCTAAAGCACTTTGGGTGTACACATTTCAGAGAAGAAATAGTCAACCTCTCCTGCAACTCTTTGTTTGCTTTTTACTAAACTTGACTTTAGGTTGGATCACCTGGTATGCCCTGCAGGGCCTGCCCCCCAGGGCATGCTGAGAGGGCATTTGAGACTATGCATGGCGTGTACCTGTAATCCCAACACTTCAGGAGCTAAAAACAGGAGAATCACTAGGAGTCCGATCTATGTAGTGAGACCCTGTAGACCCTGTACTAAATACATTGAAAGAAAAGAAAAATCTGAGGTTTTGTTTTTTTTCTGTTTTCAGTATTGTGTACCACTGCCCATCTTCAACAGATTTTCTTTCAAGTAGCAGTCGCTTCACAATTCATAATTAGGTTAAGTCATTTATACGACACTGTGACAACATGAAATTTTTTGGGATATAAAACAATAAGATTTCCAGCCAGGCAATATGGCCTGCCTTTATAATACCAGCTACCTAGACTGATGCGGAAAGATCACAAGTTTGAGGCCAGAGTAGGCAATTCAGCAAGACCCTGCTTAGAGAGGTAGATAGTCATGAAGTTAATTATTTCCTCACAGAATTTGTTTTACATTTCCTTTGCAACCAAAGTCATGGAAAGAATTAAGTTCATGAACCAAAAGATACATGGGTCAGTGAATGGACAGGCTGGGAATCTAGCTTACTGGTAGAACACCCATGTCTTTAATTCCCAGGTCTTCCAAAAAAAGAAAAAATTTCCATACATATGTCCTTGGTAAGGATATATCCAACTTATGTCTCCCCAAAGCCTCATGTGGTCATAGATAGGGCTTTTTCAGAGGAAGGTGGACCTAATGTGTGTGACACTGGAATTGATTCTTGGTACATTGCTAAAATCAGGAGCAGTAGGATTAAAGGTGTAGTATTATCTACACTCTAGCCTAGATAAGATAGACAGGAGGGATAGAAAAAGCTGTGAGTCCCCAGCACTAGGGAGGCAGAAATCAGGAGGATCACTACAAGTCTCAGCTGCATAGTAAGACCCTGCACAACAAACTTTTTTAAAAAACCTTAGAAAAAGCTGTGGTCTTCCCTTGTTTTGATACTTTTTGCCTACCATGAACTGTTTCTGCTTTCCCTACCTGCCATGCCACCTACCCATAGTGAGCTGATCTATAGACTAAAACCTCTATAAACTGTGAGCTAAATAAACCTTTCTTCCTTTAACTTAGGGTATTGAGTATTTTGTCTCAGCAGCATGGAAAGTAAAACTAAGACATAACGTACATAAAAAGCAAGTTGAAGAATAAAACATCTCATAGGCATTAAAAAGTATTTCTAGGCTAGGCATATTTATTTGTTTGTTTGTTTATTTGTTTATTTAAAGTTTAGAGTGTAACTGGTATAACTGGAAGATGAAATGGAGGCAAGAACTTCTTTTTGTCAAGAAAAGGGGAGGCAGGGATATAGCTCAGTGCCACAGGCACTTGCCTAGCAAGCACAAGGTCCTGATTTCAATTCCTGAACTAAGAACTTATATTTATGATTTTTGCCACTATCTTTTTTTGGATATTAATACCTGGTTCTTGTTTACCTAATAGGTCATGAGACCTGTGTAGAACTTCTTTTAGAACAAGAAGTTTTCCAAAAAATGGAAGGAAATGCTTTCTCTCCATTGCATTGTGCTGTGTAAGTAAAGCCAGAATGTATCAGATCTGGATTGGGTATTTCAAAAAATACACCCTTGCTGTGCGTAATCACTTTGTTATCTTACACAGGATAAATGACAACGAAGGCGCTGCTGAAATGTTAATTGATACGTTAGGTGCCTGCATTGTAAATGCCACAGATTCAAAAGGAAGGTAAGAGTTCAGCTGCTAGCCTGGTATATGAGAATTTGCAGAGAATCCATAATTAATTTTATATTTCCACATGTAAATCATTATTAAAATTTTTTATTACACCTTTTGTACTTGTAAATTTTTTAACCAGACCTCCTGTTTTACAAACTATTTAAAAATTTCCCCATTTTAAAAAGTCTGCTTGTTACCTAAAAGTTGTGTTCTACATAGGAGTAAAGGTCAGAAGAGAGTACAGCAGTGAAGTAGTTGTTGGATTAGGGTGTTTTTCAGATTGTCTTCATTGGTATAATTTTAACCGTAGCAACTGTACAGTTGCTACTGTACAGTTTTTTCACATTCTTCTTTAATTAAGGGGTTTGAATTATTGGAAATACAAACTTTTGCACCACTGAATTATTTGTGTCCAGGCAGTGTTTTTTTTTTTTTTTTTTTCCCTTGTCTTTCTGAGACAGGCTCTCATTATTCAGTTCAGGCTGGCCTTAGGCTGGTCTTGAACTCACAAAGATCTTCCTGCAATCTCCTGAGTGCTGGGATTATGGGCATGCGCCACCAGCTCAGGTAGTACTTTAAATGCCTAATATATAAAGTTTTTAAAATTCCTTATTATAAATTAAGGAATACTTTCTCTGCTATCTGTGATTTGGCAAGAATGTCAATTTCCCTCCATTGCAGAACTCCTCTCCATGCAGCTGCCTTCACAGATCATGTGGAGTGTTTACAGTTGCTGCTCAGCCATAATGCTCAAGTCAACTCTGTAGACTCTTCTGGGAAAACACCTCTCATGATGGCTGCAGAAAATGGACAAACAAACACAGTTGGTAAAGAAATTGCTTAAAAATTCCATTCTTCTAAGTACATCTATTGCTTTGTGTAACTTGCAACTTACATTTTTACTGAGGGAGAAAGTTCTTATTTGTCCTTACTGACTGAAGAATTACTTTAGCAAAGCAGTGTGTACTACAGTACTTAAGAACACTGGATATGGAATCAGATTGCCTGAGTTCTAGGTGTATTGAAGTGACTTTATCCCTGTTTCTTCACTTGATAACTGAGACTACCAATACCTCCTGTGTAGAATTGTTACAGTTCAATAAATTACTATAAATCTGGAGCACATAAAACAGTATATAGAAATTTTGCACTCACAAAATGTTAATTGCTATTAGTATTTGTGATTTACACAAGAATGATTGAACCATATAACCATATAACAAAATAGGATATGTGTTACCATGTTTTTCCTTACAGTTGAATTTTTGCAAGAAGGATATTTTTGCTTTATAGCTTCATTCCTCTACAGTGATTTATTAGTAATCTAAGGAAAATGTACATAAACATAAGAATTGATGCACTTTTTCCTCTCAGAGATGCTGGTTAGCAGTGCTAGTGCAGATCTGACTTTGCAAGATAACAGTAAGAACACCGCCCTCCATTTGGCTTGTGGCAAGGTATGTACATATTTTTTGAAGCCAGATTTTCATTGTTAATATCAAAATGCCATTAAAAGCTTATCTACTTTTCTAAAATAAAAGCTAAGGACCAAATCTCTGGAATGATTAGTAGCAGTGTTTTGTTTTTTCTTGGAAAATAAAATACTGGCTTACTAAAATTTTGGAGCAGCAGCCCAAACAAAGTTTTTATCTTTAAATCTTAATTCTTTTCATCTTCTCCCTCTACTCACACTCCTAAGGTGTTCAGGCAGATGTTTAAGGGATTAGCCAAGTAAAGTCATGGTATGAGTGAAGTGTTGTACGTATGTGTGTACTGAGATTAGAGATTGTTGTATGTATATATTTTTAATGGTGCCTGATCTAAGAGTAATTTGCCACAATTTTAGGGTCATGAAACTAGTGCCTTGTTAATACTGGAAAAGATAACAGATAGAAACCTCATCAATGCAACCAATGCCGCCTTGCAAACGTGAGTACTACAGTGTCTAGTGTAAACTTTGTGATCTCTATAATTATAAAAACAGGTGAATGCGTCTTTTAAAAAAAGGATTGGAGCCGTGGAAATTGCTCAGTAGAATAAGCGCTTTCCTGGCAATCACAAGGGTCTGAGTTCAATCCTCAGTTCCACAAAAAAAAAAAACATGGGATCAATGGAATAGCCACGTTTTAGTCACAGAAGCAATTAAGAAATAAAGGACAGTTTTTCCAACTGACAAAACATTGCTGAAGTCATCACAATTAAAAAGCCTATTACTAAAAATGCTTTTGAGCAGAACTTTTAAAACATTGACAGTAGTAGGGTAGATTTGGCAGTGCATTTGCCCACATAATTTTCTGAATGAAAGTGGCACTGCTATTAATGGAATGAACTGTGAAAGTTCAATATATTTGTATATGTCTATAAACTAAGTAAAGGTTTCAGAAAGACTCAAATTCTTAATACAAGCCTCAAGCCTTCCCACCAGTGGGCAGAGATCTCAGATTTGTATCTCCCATGATGCTTTCCCAGTTTCCATTTGTGGTTACACTTTAAACTCAATAACGAAGAAAGCCTAGAATAGGATTCATATTCTTGAGTCAGTCCCATGAAGGTCCAAAATTCAGGCGTTGACCCTGTAAGATATTTTCAAAGGCTATTAGAATTTGTGTTACTGCAGTTCACATTTCTTGTATATTGACTTGTATGTTTGTCAGTCTCTTTTTCTAAAACAACTGAAGCATGCAGTTTCATTGGTTAAATCTTGTTTAAACATTGACTCTTAGAAGGAAAGTAACAAAATGGTTTGATGAGAGTGGGAAATCTGCCTGTATGGCCCATTGCTAAGCTTGGATGACAGAACATTGCACAGAGATTCTACTATTCCCATCCCTGCTTTCATTTTGTTAGGACTCAGTGGCCCAGATTTTATTTTGGATCTTCACAACATGACAGACCTGCCTCCTGTGTACATACATCATGCATACATGTGCATGTATGATTATTTCTTTTCCCTCCCAGACCTCTGCATGTTGCTGCCCGAAATGGGCTAACAATGGTGGTTCAAGAACTTCTGGGGAAAGGAGCAAGTGTACTTGCAGTAGATGAAAATGGTAAGTAGGTTTTGTATTCTCTTCCTGAACCTATATCCTATTAAAAGCTTACCTTTTGGTGGTCCATGTTTGAAGGAAATGTGTTGTTCTTTTTGTTTTTTTGTTTGTTTTTTGGTGAAACCAAGGATTGAACTCAGGCCCTTGCACTTGCCAGGGAAGTGCTTATTCCACTGAGCCATCTCCCCAGCCCCATGGATTTTTTTTTTAAACTAGCCAAGAAGAGAATTGAAGTTAATTTAGAGTAATATGTTGTAACAAAGGAATGAGGACAGGAAAAAGTCCATAAACTTACAAGTTCACATATCATCTATTAAACCAGAGTTATTGTTCACTATTTAACTTTCACACCACTTTTCATCTTAGTAGCCAAAGATTTTGTGCTTTCAAAAATATTTTATTAAGGTCCTGCTGAGGCATTATCCTTTTACAAACTAGTAACTTTTTGGTCCTCCAAGAATAATTTTTCATTCTCTTCCTAGATTATTGTCTCTCAGTAAGTAAATATTAGTTCTGTCATCTTGCTTTATTTTGATGCAGGGAATCAAACCCAGGGTTTCACATGTGCTAGCAAATGTTACACATACCACAGCATTCTCAGTCCTTGTTAACCTGTTTTCTTTCTTGTTTTTTTCTCCTTAGAGATAACTTCTGATATACCCACAGCTGTATGCAAACACTACACCTCAGCAATACACTACAACATCAGTTCAAGTCCAGCCTGAACTGCATAGTGAGACCCTATCTAAAAAAAGCTTCTGTAGTCAAGCCTTTGCCTCCACCACACTGTAGAGCATTCTTAGTAAGAATGGACCTACTTGGCAGATCAGCTTTTGGTGCAACTGATTACTCCTTTTATAAACTTTGTTTGGCTTTCAGGACCTTATACTTACTATTTCCTTCCTACATTACGCTGCTGCTTCTTATCCCTAACTTCATAATACTTAGGTCCAGGACTGCATATACCAAGTACTGTGCTTAATTCTGAGGATGCAAAGTAGAATAAGAAATAGTGTGTTCCTTAAATGGAAACAAGAGCATAAATAGGCTATCTCAGTGGCTTTGAAATAATTTAATTGAAGTAAACCTAAGGTGTTTGATCATTATAGGATCAGAGAAAGCATCCCAAAAAAAGGGATTTCCAAGAAGTCAAACTTTGAAGGACTTTTAGAAAGTGAGCAGGGAGCTTCTAGGCTGAAAGACCATTAGAAGATACAACATGAGATGAATATTAAGTACAATATTAGATCAAATAAGAGATCTGTGCATTAGCAAGGTAGCAGTTAACCTGTGAGAGGAGCAAGACTAGAATCAGGGAATGAGTTAAGAGTTAGAGACATAGATCATGCCCAGAATTAAGGTAGAGCCACCTTTACTAGCCATCTAGAAAGAATGTAGATAGGTTCTAGAGATCTTGTGATGGTAAGTCTCAGTGGGGCTTAAAGAGTGATAAGATTTGTTGGTTGAAGGAGAAAGTAGCATTCCATCTACCGGAGTGAGCTTATGTGGAAGGAAGTATCATCAGTTGAGATAGGAATACGAGAGGATGGAGCTGAATTCATTTGGGGACGTCAGTATAAACTTCGGCTGTGCAGTTTAAATATATGGATCACAAGATCTAAATTGGACATAGAGATTTGGGAATCAGTAGTATATATAGTTCTTGAAAATGGGGATATCACCTATTAAGCTACATTGAGGCTCGCTTAGCTTTAAAAGAAACTTTTATCAGCAAATTATATTTTTGGAAATGTAGATACTATATAAATTAAAATAAGAAACTTATACTTAGTAAGAGAACATAAAACATTATGTTCACTAATACCTACTGGAAATCTGTGTTGACCATTTCTGAATTTTTAAATACCCAATATTATCCTTATAAAAAGGACAGTAAAATGTCATCATGAGGTCCAGCTGTGATGACCTAGGTGTCTTCTAACATACTTTGCAATGTTTAATAAATTGTCCAGAGGTAACAAGTTACAGTAAATTTTAATCACAGTTTGTAATTATGTCTAGTGACATACTGTTACATATTTCTTCAGTAATAATAGGTTGAATAGAGACTGGTCCATCTTGTATTCATTCTAAAAGTGGGGGTAGTGATATTTTGGTGGGTTTTCTCAAGCATTGCTTCTCTTGCATTTTTCTTTTGCTCATCACATCAACCCCATACAGAAGAGAGGAGTCTGTTTTTACTTGTATTCTGACTAGAAAACACTATTGAGGCATGTTTATCTCCCCATTTCTATTCTCATTCAAGGCATTATAGCCTAATATTGTTCTGCCTGCCAGCAGCGAGTATAGCAGTAGCCAGAACTGTTGGATCTTCAAAAGAGCCCTTAAAAGAATTTCAGGCAATTAAAGCACTCTTGTCATTTTGAAGAGGGTTTTTTTTTTGTTTGTTTGTTTTAAAGTACATGTTTATACTACATAAAAAATGTATATGTTACATATGCCTGTTGCATTATAGGGTAAGTTGTTCCCTTTGACAATATGGAAATTTTATAAATGGAACTTACTTCATCAAGGATAGTATATTTGCACAGAGCAATACCATGCAGCAGTGAGTGAAAATGAACTGACTACAGTTACCTAGAATGGCATCTCTCACAAATAATGTTAAAAGAGGCTAGATATAAAATACACATACTATATGAATGCATTTATATTAGGTTCAAAAATGCAAATGTTTTTGAGTACAAGTATCAAAGTAGTAGTTAACACAGAAGATTAAAATAGTGGATACTGTTGTGAATGGAGGGAAAAACTAGTGACTAGGTAAGGGGATGCGTGGAACTTGCTGTGTGCTGATACTATTTTTTGAGAATGTAGTTTCTTGGATAGTAATTACAAAAATGTTGTGTTACTATTCTGCTATTTCAAAAACAAATGTGGCTTTTAAAATAAATCTATACATATATTTGTATGAAGGGTGAAATATGTGTGTGGTATCCAGAAAAAAGTAGATATGCAATAATAGATGAAGCTATAGATCTTAAGCCGTTTGTTGTTGAAATATTCATTCGCTTAACATGGCTTAAAACAATGAGTGGAATCACAAGTTTCATATGGAACAATTGAAACTTGCATCATACAGTGTATTCTTACCTTTTTTACTCCGTCCTCAAGGCTACTTTTTATACCAGCTGTTTTAGTTACTCTTCTCTTGCTGCTGGGACAAATACCTGACACTCAAAGTAAACAGTTACTGGAGGTTTCAGTCCATGTTCAGCTGGCTCCAAGGCACAGTGACACATGGCAAAGAGCAGCAGTTCATGGCAGCAGAAGGCAGCAAAACAGCAAGAACAAACTGGAGGAGTAACAGCAACAGTAGCAACAGAGAACAAGTGTGTCTCCCTCATGTTGCATTCAGGCTCTCTGCCCCAGGCTGGGTGTAGCACTCACAACCATAATCCCAGCAGCACTCACACCCATAATCTCAGTGGATCATGAATTAATCACAAGCCCTAGAAGTCCACCCCATGACTGCTTGAAGCTTTTGAGGGACAGTTAGACACAAACCATAACACCAACTGAGGTACCATGTGTTTCTTCCTCACTTTGTTGAATTGTAAGACATTATGTCAAATGTCAGTTGTCTTCTGCTAAAGAAAAAAAAAATTAAAAGTTATGAAAGAAATATCTTTTTGAGATAGTATCTCACTATGTATTTTAGGCTGGTCTTGTACTCACTGAATAGCCCAGGTAGCCTTAAACTTATAGCAGTCTTCCTGTCTCAGCCTCCTAGTGCTAGGATTACAGGCATGCACTACCACACCTGGTGGTTTTTCTTTTTCTACTTAATGGAAAATTGTGACTCATTCTGGTTAAAGCAATCTTTTATAAGCCAAATAATTTAAACTATCTAAAGCCAAAGGCCTTTAAGCTTTACTTATAGGAAAGTTAAGGTTCAGGACATTAATTTTTGAATTACTTCTTTAATTCTAGGCTATACCCCAGCTTTGGCATGTGCTCCCAACAAGGATGTCGCTGATTGTCTGGCTCTCATTTTGGCTACCATGATGCCTGTCTCATCAAATAGTCCCTTATCATCTTTGACATTCAATGCCATTAACCGTTATACCAACACCTCAAAGACTGTCAGCTTTGAAGTCTTGCCCATCATGAGGAATGAACCTAGCACCTATTGCAGTTTTAACAATATTGGTGGAGAACAAGAGTACTTGTACACGGATGTGGATGAGCTCAATGACTCCGATTCTGAGACCTACTGAGAGGCTGAGCCAAAGGTCTGAGGAAAGAGTTCCAACACTGAAGCTTCAAACTGCTTTTTCAGGAAAAAAGCACTTGTTCACATACAAATTCAACCTAAGAGGAAAGATCGCATGGTGAACAAATAAACGAAATGTGATAACATTAGGAAGAAGAATTTTAAAGGCAAGTTTTGCAAAAGGAACTTCTAGAATCTTGATATAGACTTGACCAGAGGAAAAATACATTGATGTCAAAGAGCATTTTGGAATTCTTTAATTTGGCTTTGCAATGCCAGAAATAATTGGGGACATTGTGCACCCTAATCTGCTTACACAAGCAACACTATTGTAAAAGAAGAGATAAGAACACTAGATTTAAATTTTATCAGTAAAATTACAACTAAATTTAATGGCAATAAAAGTTTGGTACAGTAGGCATTATGTGCACAGCAAATTGCCAAAGGACCAAATGACTTAAAGATTTTTTTAATGACATTTTGTGCAAAAACTGGAGTAGGTAAAATGAGACATTATCTAAACCAAACTTCGCTATTTCTGAAAATGAAGCAAGATTTTGTTTTAAATGTTGATTTTTTTAAAAAGTAAACATCTGAAAGCCTTCCAGTACTGTATTAAACCATGAAAGAAAGTAGATGTATTTTTGCATTTTTTTTTCTTTTGCATATAAAAATTTTGAAGTTCCAATTTTTATATTAGAATCAAAAACCAGCTGACTGGATGCAGTATGGGTGAAAATACTTATGGCAGACGTGAAACGGATTGAGGTTGAGGCTGTTGCCCACTTTTGAGTGGTTTGGGTTTAAAATTATTTTTGTTTTAAGAATTTCCCAGAAAAAAAAGTCCACGAAATCAGAGAGTAGATTATTTCACTCAATTGCAGCTGAATGGTCCTGAGAAATGGAATTTTCAACCTTACTTGGGATGGATACACCTTTGTCATGGAGGTTATTTTTGTGCCTCTACAATTGGTTGGGGATTTTTATCATCATTTATTTTGATCTGAGTATTAAAAAGTGAAGAATAAAGTGGAAAAAAATCCCTTGCTATTCCAACATTCAAACATTGTCAGATTTCTTGGAAGGCATTTCTGTGTTGGGCAAGATTTAAAATATAAAAGCTTTGAGGTCCTATTGAGGTTTAGAGTAGTATATTGGTACCTTGTTACCATTTGGAGAGAAGCTTTTGCCTGCCAAATTGAAGACTGCCTTTCAAGTAACAAGCAGAGAAATGGCTATTAAGATTTTTGAATAACACTTTGTCATTCTGTTTTTACTATAACTCACTTTCCCAGTAAAAATGATTTTAAATATGTAGAGGGTCTTAACAGTCTGAGTAAAATTCCACAAATTACAACAAAATACCCAAATTCATTACTCCTTTTTGTATTGTGAAACTGGAAACTTTATGATATTGTAAATTATCAGCTGGTTTTTCTGAATATAAAGTGTGAAAACACAAAACAGTATTTTGATCTATTTGATAATTTTGTGGGTTTTTTGAAGAATTAATGAGCATGTACATAGAAATAGTGACTGCTTGAATACTGTATTTACTTGCACTCTTTCAGTACATCAAGATTCCTGTATATTTTAGAGTATAATAAAACACAGATGTGAGTTGTATTTAATGAATAATGTATTTGTATCTGTGCATATTATCTAAAAATCTATAAAGTTTCTAGGGCATTGACTACTAGATTTTAAGCATTTTTTCTAAAATATGTACAAAGTTATAAATATAATCCTGCATCTTTTCTTTATAATATAAAGAAATCATAATAAACCCTTCCTCCTTAGAGGTAGGAAGGTAAATATCCATTTTAAGGACAGTAGATTATACATTTTCTATTGTGTGTTTTGAAGAAAAAAACTCAAGAGGATTCTAAAAGTATACATATGTGTGCTTTCTCTTTCCTTTTAGGAATTCTCTTCTGAATTCCCTGAGGGAATTTTCTAGAATCTCAGAATTGAAAGAGCCCTGAGGTTCATCCAAGTCTAACCTCTTAACCAATGCAGGAGTCCCTTCTACAAGGGTGATCTTTCCACCTTGAATACTTCCAGTGACTCTACCTCACCAAGCAGTCCATTCAGTTGTTGAGCAGCTCTAACTGTTAGAAAGGTCTTCCTTAGATGGAGTTGAAGACTCCCTTCTGGTAACTTCTGCCCTTGGGCCCAACCAGGTCTGTCCTCTGAGGCAACGTTGGAAAGATGACTCTCCAGCCCTCTGCCATGTCTCCTCTTTCACAGGCTGTTTGACTCCTTTGCTGAAGTGATTTTCAGAAGGACTCATTAGACACCCTATTAGATTTCTCACATCTAATGAAACTCAAGGTGTAGTTATAAAGTAACAAGCCCTTTTTAGTATATCATCACACATAGCAGAACTTTGATCCTGTATCACTTTATGTAAATGGATTCTATTGCTAGAAACACTTGTGAAGTGGTCCTTGCAATTGCTAGAGCACTAAGGACACTGTTCTTTGGCTGTAGGACTGTGTGTGGGACAGTCTGTCCCTGGCTTGAGCAATCACTTGTGTGCACCTGATGAGGGGAATTCTGAAGTGCTGCCCCAGATAGTGTTTGCACAACCCCGTTATTTGGAATGAGTACAATGACATTACTTCAGTGAATGGGCACAGCACCCCATAAGTTCCTTTATGGTTGCACCTTGTGTGTCACACGCGTTCAGGCCCTGTTCTGTACTGTATTTTGTCCTCGCACAGAGCCAAAAAGCCAGTTTGCTTTCTTTAACTGCTCCATGGAAGGTAGCATCTGGAATTTCTGATTCTGTGTATTACTATACCAGTTTCTGCTCACAAATAAATTTGGGGAAATGGTGATAGCAGAAAAGACCTCCTTTAATAGGATGTTCAACTCAGTGCCATTTAATTTAGGAGATCTCTAAATGTAGCTGTAAATTTGGGGATTTAATTTGGCTTATATTGGACCTTTTAAATGAAATAAAGTTTTTTAATGCAATAAATCACGTGTCTTGTGATATGTAAACAACTTGCCCTTTAAAGTGTAATTCATTGTTAAATTACAAGCTTTTTTCTTTTAGAGCATTTTGAGGTTTGTTTTGTTTTTAAGAAAGGGTCTCCCTCTATAAACTCAGGCTGGACTTGAACTCACTGGATAGCCCTGGCTGGCCTCCAACTCAGCTGGCCTCCTGCCTTAGCCTCCCAAGTGGGATTGAGGTATGTGCCACCACACCCACCTCTTACCTTTAGAAATCTAGTAGCTTTTCAGCAAAGCTGTTTCTAGACCTTGGTAAGTATATTCATTCAACAAATACTGTTTTACTTGCTCCATACTTGGGACTGGAAATGTTCAGAAAGCCTAGAAATTATGATTTCCTTTAGGAGTTTCAGTCTTCTTATGTAAAGATGTAACTAATAAGAGTGGGAAATGGGAGAGCTAATCCACAGAAACAAACTTGAAGATTCTGCTGAGTGAGGTTAACCCAAAGCCATGCCACATGTGTCCTCTGAATAGGAAAGGGGGCTGGTTTATCAGTGTGAGCTCTTTTGGGATGCCTGCAGTATCCACTGCACCCAGCTTGCTTCACTCGCCCCAGCAATGGAGATAACCGTGGAGTTGGACCAGATAACCCTATACCCTAAAATGTGTTTTATAAGGGAAAAAATGGGTCTTTTCCCAAACCAAAGTAACATCAGATACTATTACAGTGGTACAGCTCAAATAAAAACAAAGTTCATTTTTTATGTTGATAGTAAATCTTGCACTTCACCTACCATTTTGGTGTAACCTAATTGGAGCCTTCATTTCTGGCACGGAGCCAGCAAGATTCACCACTTGAGAAAGAAGTTACTTGTGGTTGTGATGTTAAAGCCCAAAAAAAGGAACTGCCAGTATCTTAAGAAAATGGGAAAAGAATTTGAAAAGATACTTTTGAAGAAGAGCTGCTTCTTGAATCTGAGTAGCTTGTGAAAATGTTAAGGGCCTAGGGAAAGGGGCCAGCAGTTGCCTGCAGTTCAGTGGAGTGAGGAACCACAGCACTAAATACAAACTTCCTGGGGAAGGGCACTGAATCTGTGAAAACATCCATCTTTTTGACTTACTTTTGCCAGGTGCATCCCTCCCTCTCCAGCTCTGTTGTAGCCTTAGAAACTAACAGCCCTCATTCCTGGTGCAGCCTAGCAGCCACCAGAAAGCATAATAAAGAGCTCTTTCAAGCCTCACTCCTGCATGTACCTCATTCCCATTTCTGTTATTCGTGTGGCTTTCAAGTTCCCACTTACTCACTGGCCAATGAGAGCTTCAAAATTTGTAATGTTGGGACCAGATTCTAAAGCTTTCCACTATGCACTTGTGTCAGCAACTCTGCAGGGTGTTTATTGATTGCTCCTGCTCTGGCTCTCACACTTCTGGTTCCCATTCCGCAGCCACAAAGGACTCCACTATAGGTCCTGGACTTACTTCATGGGGATGTGTTAGAGTCAAGAGCAAATTCAGAAGGATATCAACACTGGGATCCAGAGGTCCAGAGCCTAAGAGGATTGCCAACTTGTAGAGTTCATAGACTCCATCTTTACTTTCACCTATTTCCATAGGCCCAGAGTATATCCTGCTTGGTACATGTATGTGAAGATCATCACACAACACGTATGTCAAGTTCAGAGAGACAAGTGACACTGTTGCTTAACCATAAAATCCAAATTGCAAAAGGAAAATGGGGGGGGGGGGGAGTTGAGGCAAAACAGTACCATGGGAGAAGGTTCTGAAGGGCATAAAGACTTGGAGGAATTCCATTCTGGATGACAGGTCAACCACAATGGGAAGCAGTACTGGCATTCTCAACTGGAGGCTGTCTTATCCAGTGAGAGATTTATGGACCAAATGCAGTTTCTCCCAGGGAATATGGAGTCATTTATGATGTAGATATTGATCTGCATCTCATTGAGATTGCTGTGGCTTGGGAAGTAATTCAGACAGAACCCATGATAGTCTGGCAATCCGTTCACTCACAATTCTTAATGGCCCAGTGCCCACTGCTGATGTCTTTGAGATTTCTGCAAAAAAAGTGATTAATATGGGATATGAGGTGAAAAAAAAGTCATGCAGACATTTGTTACATAATAATGGCAAGAGTCCAGAAAAGTCCAATTTGATGCACAAAAAGAAGCTGTTGGAAAAGCAAGTGAATGGGCAAATACTGAAAGCCTTCACTTCAAAATCAGAAACAAAACTCCCCTGGATCTACTCCTAGACGATATAGTTCTGTAAATATATTAGCTAGGACAATTAGACAAGAGAGAGAAAATACACAGAAGACTCCAAAAGCTACCAACAGACTGGTAGGTTTAAACAACCAAGTTCAATAGCATAACGATACAAAATCAGCACTCAAAACTAGCAACTTCTATACACAAATAATGTATCGAGAAATTAGGGAAACCACACCTTCCACAATAACATCCAAATTAATGAAACACTTAAAGCATCAATCTCACAAAGGAAGTAAAGGATTTTTTAAATTTTATTCTAAAGAGTAAAACAAAAACAGTAACATACAATAGATGATGTAATTCAGGTATAAAAAATAAGATACGCAAACAGCTACAGTCTCTTAATTTACTGATAAGAGACATATGGTATAATAATGCCTGTAAGTATAATATCATGTATACACCTTTTATGATACCAAAACATTATGAAAACAGTTTGCAATGTATTAACTTATCAAATCCATCTTGTCAAGGTATCTTAAAACTGTCTCATTGATATTTGTACTTCAATAAAACAAAAGTAAAATAAAAAATATATGTGGTACATATTTTCAAAACAATAAACAGTGGTTGTGTATTTTTGAATCTTCAAATCTGTTGCTCAAATTGACATAAAATTTTGCAAGATTGGACAAATGAACATTAACAGGGAAGTAAAAGATGTATACAGTGAAAATTATAGTACTCTGAAAAAAGATCAAAGGGGATTTTTAGAAAATGGAAAGATATGCCTTGCTCCCTAGACCAACATTGTGAAAATGGCCATACTCCCAAAATTATCTTACAGATTCAATGCAAACCTGGTTAAAATACCATTAGTGCATCTCACAGATCTAGAAAAAACATTTCTAAAATTCATCTGGAACAGAAGAGACCTAAAATAGCAAAGGCAAGATAAGAGGCATCATAATCCCTGACTTGAAATTATACCACAAACCCACTTTGATAAAATCCGCATGGTACTAGAAAAAAAAAAAAAAGAAAGAAAAACAGACCTGAGGATCAGTGGAACAAATAAGAAGGGGGAGACACAACTACAAACACACTGAACCACCTTATCTTTGACAAAGGAGCTATGTTCACTGGAAGAAAGATAGTCTCTACTAAATGGTGCTGGAAAAACTGGCTTTCCATATGCTGAAGGCTAAAATTAGACTCCTGTCTAATGAGACCACCATGCACAAAACTATAGTCAAAAATGAATCAAATATTTAAATATTAATTTAAAAACTGAAACACTGGGCTGGGGAGATAGCTTGGTAGAATGAATGCTTCATTCTAATTAAATGAATATGTTTCTTGATTTTGAAAAAATAATTGTAAAAAAAAATAAATTTTTCCTTTAAAGAAAAATGACAGGGGCAAGACCATTCATTTATACACACTAGATGGGTACGACAATGATCCTGAGAAACGTCAGGAGTTTTTTGAAACAAGCAGTTAAGTGGTAGGATTCTCACCCCCAACTAACTATATATGCTGATACCTGTGAACCAAACAACTGCACTGAATTTAACAATGTGTAATAGAAGGGTCACACTCCAAATGCCTGCCATTCTGGTCTTCTAAATGTGTACTTCTTGTCATGATATACCAGCTATTACTATACTGCAAAAAAAAAAGTCACAAGACAGTCATGCTACAATGATATTATGCTGTATATGGATGGATTTCTAAATATCTATGTAAATATATATAAGTGTTCATTCCTATTTTTAATTTTTTCTTCTTCATATTCTGTATGGACTTAGAGTTTAGTATCTCAATACTTGATGGAAAATACGTGTTCCATGTTATGCCTATGATGTCTGATATTTAGACTAATAGTGTGGGTAAGCTAAACTGCATATGTTGCAGAGTAATAATAAGCTTCTCTACTGGAGGGTTAAAAACCTATGTTTGCAGATTAAAAATTGGAGAAAGAGAAAGGCTGCAAGGTCAGCCAACATTTTGGCCCTAGCCTTTCAAGGTCAGTGAATACTCAGGACATAGGAGAACCTGTACTGTAACATCATGTTACTCAGTAGTGCCCCAAATTTTCTGAGCAAGGAGATTATGGGGCCACAGGAATGCGATCAATGATGTATAGTGTGCCTAAGGAGAGTCACATGGAGAGAAAACTCAGGCTTCCACAGAGAGCAAATTGGTCAAGCATCTGCCCAGACTCATCCACAAGGATGAAACTGACAAGGGGTCTACAAAGAATGGTACAAGGTTACAGGATAAACACTGAGGGTACCTGACTGACCTTGTCTGATACAAAAGTTACATTTTTTGTTATAAAGGTCTTGCTTTAACTCAGTCTTAACCATCCAGCAGAAAATTATAAAAATGGAAGTATATAAAATAAGGTTATATTAATATAGTGAGCTGTGAATGGCTAAAGTCAACAAAGTCTGTAGATAACCCACTTCTATTGTGGACTGCTGATCTGTGTTGGATAGTTTTATTTAAAAAAAATTATATATATAAAATTAGCCATCCATGTGAAAATCTGTAACATATGTATCATTGTATGTTACCCTGTTTATGTCATTTGTTCTCTATGTTTTTGCTTCTGTTTTTCACTCTTCAAGTTAAAATACAAATAAATAAATAAAAATGAAGAAAGAAAGAATGTCTGGCATTCTTGTCTGGCAAGTGCAGGATCCTGAGTTCAATCCCCAGTACACTAAATCTTCTAGAGGAAAAAGACAAATTTTGAAGATGGGTAGATAGAGAGTTCATGAAAATAACCAAACTGCATGGGAAATACTTCAAGGAATCAACAATTGGGATTTTTTTTTTTTTTTTTTTTTTTTGTCTTTTCGAAAAGTTTCTGCACATCAAAAGAAATCACCCACAGAATGAAAAGAAAATCCACAAATTTTGGGAAAATTATAGCTGACTCCCTCAAAGGACTTCTATCTAGAAGATAGAATTTAGAATATCAAACCGCCCTTCAAAGACCTAATTCAAGAATAGGCACCTGAGCTGAATATGCACTTCTCAGATGAAAAAATACAAATGAAAAATAAATACATGAAAAAAAAAATGTTTAGCATCATTGGTCATTAAAGAGATGCAAGTTTAAACTGCTGAGATTCCATCATACCCCAGAAAAAATGGCTATATTATAGTGTGTGTGTAGTTGTCCCCCCAAAGCCTCATTGCAGTCACTGGGGCACAGTTGTAGAGTTTGTGATTCATGATGCTGAGATTATGGGTCTGAGTACTGCCAGGATTATGGGTGTGAGTGCTACACCCAACCTGGGGCAGATAGCCTGAAGGCAATACAAGGAGGTGAGAGACTTGCTCTCTGTAGCCAATGTTGCTGCTGCTTCTCCCTTTGCTGTTTGCTGTTGTCTGCCGCCATGAACTTCTGCCATGTGCCACTCTGGAGCGAGCTGGGCACGGACTGAAACCTCTACACACCATGAGCTAAATAAACCTTTCCTTCCTTAATTCTGGGTGTCAAATATTTGTCCCAGAAATGAGAGAACAGTAACTGAGACAGGCTGTCATCAAGAAGTCAACCAATAAATGTGGAAGGGATTGTGGAGCAAAAAGGAACCCTTCTCCACTATTGGTAGGAGTGGCAGACCTGGTATAACCACTATCGAAATCAATGTGGAAAGTCCTCAGAAAGCTAGGACTAGAATTCTCATTCAATCCAGCAATTCCTCTCCTAGACAGTTTTCCAAATGAACTGAAAGCATCATACACAGTGATTTGGTGCACCCATGCAATTTGTCATAGCTAGATCTTGGAAACAAACCAAATGCCAATCAACTGAAGAATGAGTAAAGAAGATGTATTTTTACAGAGTGGACTATTATTCAGCTATAAAAAAAGAACTCAGGCTGGGGAGATAGCTCAGTGACCTAGGAACCTGACAGGTACAAATGCTGGAGTTCAATCCCTGGTGCCACATGCCCTGCCAGTCCCAGAACCAGCAGGGTAGTTTGTGACTTTTTGAAATGGCCCATGCTTAGGCCTACCATGTGTGAGCTATGAGCTCTGTGCATTTGCTTTTCAAACCCTGGAAGTAACAGCTGCTGATGAAACAGCAACTAGAGCTCAAGTAGCAGATCTACTCATGCCCACATGGAAATCTGCATTGGAGTCTCCTAAAGAAGTTGTCATTTTTAAGCCATCCTTCTGTGGTAAATACTCATGATCCTCACATGTTGGCCTTTAACCCCAGGAAGAAAAACTATGATTGTATAATGAAATTTCTCCCATAAGAGAAATGATGCAAGCCCCATATATGGAAGGAAGATACGGATAAACAGGTCCCCTTGCACATTCCTTACTGCAATGGGTTATTTCAAGTAGTAAGTACAAGCCATTGAGGTTTATACACACTGCACACCAATTCCTCCTTGTTAGCAGCCCACCAGCTAGAGTCCAATTTCATGGCTATTAAAAAATAAAAACTTTGACTGCTCCTTGGCAATTTGTGACACACACATTGAGAACTGGCACTCCTTCCTGAGGAATGGTCTGGTGTCACCTCTGACAACATCTGCAGCACCATGATGCAACATATGGCAGTCGGATCTGCCTTAGTACGATGTCAAGCTTTTCATTTGGTTATGGGATGAGCAAGAAGCAGGAGGTCGTATCACAGTCACAGTAACAAGGACAAACAGTGCTGCTGGTGTAGTGGTATCATGCAAGATTCCCACAGTAACAAGGACAGGAATCACGATCCCACTTCCTGCAGAGCCCTAACTTAAAACGCATAGCCTTATGTGAAGCAATCCCCTCACCCAACCTGCACAGACCAGAGAAATACAGGTTGTCCAAAATATGCACATTCTGCACATTCTTCTCTGTCAATGAAGATGGCCAAGTGGGAGATGCACATAATAAAACACAAGGACACAGCATTCACAGAGTCCTCGAGTAATTGGTAACGAAACTGCTACTGGTTAAAAGATCACCATTTAATGACCATGACTTGAAAGCCTTCCTCAGGTTTCAAAGCTGGATTTTGAACCAAAGAAGATAACAAAGTAATTTATTGTCATTATAAACAATATTAACTCTTGAACACTGATTTTTCTTGGCATTTGTAAGTATCCCATTAAATACCTAAAACGATATAAAAATGTATCAATTGTAGGATTATGAAATCTAGTAATAAAATTAAAACAGTGGACCAGGGAGATAGCTTAGTGGTCTAAGCACCAGCCTGGCAAGCTGAAGGACCTGGGTTCGATCTCCTGTACTGCATGCTATGCCAGCCTGCCCCTGATGCCCCAAACTGGCCACTGAGACCGGGTGTGATAAATTCAAAAAGTAGTTTTGGGAGATGGCTCAGTAGAATAAGTGCTTCCTTTGCAAGCACAAGGGTCTGAGCTCAATCCCTGGTTCTGAAAAAAAATAAAATGTTTTGGGGCCAGAGAGATGGCTCAGTGGAATAAGCACTTCCTTGGCAAATGAAAGGGCCTGAGTTCAATCCCCGATTCCAGGAAAAAAAAAAAAAAAGATTAAAACAGCACTTAAATTGAAGTTTAGGTTTCGTACACAATAAACAGATTTAAAAAAAGAATTATGTCTTGGTAGCTACCTAGAAAGCTGAGGCAAGATTATTATTTGATCCCAGGACATCTGAGACCAGCCTGGGCAACATAGCAATACCCCATCTAAAAAAAAAGAGGGACAGAGGGGATACAGAATCTGACAGAGCTGGATTGAGAAATGGGTGACTCCATTTTTGTCATTGTAACTTCTCACCCATCTTTCTAATAACAGACAAAACTAGCAGGCAGAAAATCAGAACCTGAATGAACCTGACATTACTCTCTGCAATGACCATCTATAGACTGCTTCACCCAAGCAGCAAAATACACGTTCTTCTGAGGCTCACATGGAGTGTTTAACCAAGAGAGGCCACATTCTGAGCATAAAATACATTTTAGCAAGTTTAAAACAGTGGAAAATATAAAATATTTTCCCTCTGAGCATGATGGAATTAAATTAGAAATTAATAACAAAATACTTGAGATATTTGAAGATTAACATACTTCTATATATAATGGATGAAAGAAAGCTAGAACTATTTTTAAAATACTTTTAATTAGGGCTATGGTTATAGTTCAGTAGTAGACTATTTGCCCAGCAAATACGGAGCTCTGGGTTTGACCCGTAAAACCACAAAAAATGTCAAAAACAGTCTTGATTTAAGAGAAAATGTTAAACCACTTATCAAAATTTGTGGGATTCTACAAAAGCAGTGCTTAAAAATTCATGGCATTGAATGCATACATTTTTAAAATAGAAGATCTAGGGGCTAGGGAGATGGCTCAGTAGAATGAGCACTTCCCTGGCAAGAGTAAGGGTCTGAGTTCAATACTCAGTTCCACCAAAAAAATAAATAGATAAATAAATAAAATAGAATATATAGATAGCAAATATTTTGGCCCTAGCCCTTCAAGATCAGTGAGCTCTTGGGACATAAAAGAACCTCTGCTGTGACATTCTGTAACTAAGTGGTTTCTCAAATTTTCCGATCAAGGAGATTGTGGGGTCACAAAGGAAAGTGATCCATGATGTAGAGAGTGCCTAAGGAGAGTCACATGGAGAGAAAACATTCTCTCAGGTTTTCACAGAGAGCAAATTGGTCAAGCCATGACTCATCCAGATGGCTGACACTGAAAGAAGATCCACATGGTTCCAGGGTAAATCCTGAGGGGATTTGACTCACCTTATCAGATAACAAGAGTTACAGTTTTAGTTACATAGATCTTGCATTAACTTAGTCTTAATCATCCAGCAAAGTATAACCATGAGGTATAAAAAGTAAAGCTATGTTAATATGCTGAGCTGTAAAAATTCAACAACTTTGGACAATTACCAGTTGTTCTGGTAACTCGCTACTATTATAGATTATTGGGCTATATTGGGTTATTTTGCTGAATTCAAGAAGCTACATTTGGACTGGCATCAAGTGTGGAAAGACCCTTTAAATATTTCTCCAAATATGGCTTCTCTGACAGCAATGGAGCACCTATCTCTGACAAAACAGAACAAAAAAGAGGGATATAAAATAAAGGACTGTTTTGTAGTGGAAAAAAAAATATATATATGATAGGATAGATATATAGCTACTTTCTCTTCAATTAGAAAAAAGGTTTGTACTAATAGTATTTAAACAAGATTTCATCTCTACGTCTTGTACTCTGAATACTACCAAGACAACAATATGCAATGTATTAATTATTGTAACTGTCCTACTAGCCTGTTTTTGAAACTTTCATTGCTAGTTTATCTTTCTCATTGAAATGAATAAAATATAAAGTAGAACATCTCAAATCACACCCAAAGCTAGAAAATGAAGAGTGAATTAAGTCTCAAACAAAAGACAAGAAGAAGTAGAATAGAAATCAGTGAAATCGAACACGATTTTTTTCTAATTTTATTTTATTTTATTTTGAAGAGTAAAAACAAATGCAGGAACAAAAATCAAAAACAAAGACAGAAACAGGGTAACATACAACAATAAATATGTTACAAATTTTCAAAAGAAGATAATTTTAATAGAGAAAGTCCACAAAACCAAAAGCTAGTTTTTAAAAAAAATGATAAAGAATAGTAAGCTAGGCTAAGAAAACACAGTGTCAGATATATGGGACTCCACAACAGAATAATAAAAGAATGCTATGAACAGTTTTCTGCCAAAAATTTGGTGACCTAAATTAAATGCTCCAGTTCCTCAGAAGACACAATCTGGCAAAACTTACACAAAAAGAAATAAACCCTCTAAGCAAACCAATGTTAGAGAAACTAAATCAAACAAAGCCTCAGATGGGCTTACCAGTGAATTCTATCAAACAGTGGTGTAAGAAATTATTCTAGTTCTCTATTTAAAAAAATTCAGAAATAGAAGCTTCTGTATAACGTCTGTCAGAGACAGAAGTTTATAGAGTGGCTGGGCATGGTGGTACAGTTGGGGAGGCTGAGATAGGATTGTTGCAGGCTCGAGGCCAACCTGGACTACATAGCAAGTTCAAGTCCAGCCTGAACTGTGTAGTGAGACCCTGACTCAGAAAAAAAGAAGCTTATAGAATGATTTAGAAAACCTTTAGTTTACCAGCAATTCACTAATGCCCTAAACAGACCAAAGTTACTATCCAAAAACTACAGACCACTATCTCTCACAAGCAGAGCTAGGGTAGCCTTCAGCAATAATGCTAGCAAATCAATCTCAATAACATATAACAAGAATTAAGTGCCATGACCAAGTATTACCTCAGGCATGCATGGCTGGTTCAGTATTTAGAAATAAAAAATGTAATCACAGATACTAAAGAAAATCACAGTAAACTAAATCCTATAAACTAAAGGAAAAAAAATCACATAATTATATCAATAAGTACAGAAAATTTTGACAAAATCTAGCACATATATATATATATATATATATATATATATATATATATATATATATATTTTTTTTTTTTTTTTTTCAGTACCAGGAATTGAACTCAGGCCCTTGTTGGGCTTGCCAGGGAAGTGCTTATTCCACTGAGCCATCTCCTCAGGCCCATTTATAATATTTTAAATGATAGTTAACTAGATGTTATGGTTCGTGTCTACATGTTCCCCCAAAGCCTCATGCAGTCATGGGGTAGCTTCTGGAGTTTGTGATTTTTTTTTTTTTTTTTTTTTTTTTTTTTTTTTTTTTTTTTTTTTTTTTTTTTTTTTGTGGCTAAAATGGAGATTGAACTCAGGCTCTTGCACTTGCCAGGGAAGCACTTATTCCACTGAGCCATCTCCCTGGCCCCTGTGATTGATTCTTGATCCAGTGCTAGGCTTAGGGGTGTGAGTGCCCTGGGGCAGATACTCTGCAGTGCACTGTGAGGAGGGGAGAGAGGCTAGCTCGCTGCCTGAGCTGCTGCCACGCCCTTTGCCTCTCTGCTTTTTGCTGATGCCATGTATGATTGCTGTCTGCCATGCCCCACTCTACCTTGGAACCCACAGAGTATGAACTGAAACTACTGACTGTGAGCTAAATAAACCCTTCCTTCCTTCATTTTGCATGTCACGTATTTGTCCCAGCAAGGAGAGAGGGGTAACTGAGATACCAGGCCTAGAGAGGCATGGCCTCACCCTAACAAGGTTTAAACAACTTCTATAACTATTGTTAAAAGAGCCTCAAGCTTTCTCATTAAAATCAGAAGAAAGCAAGAATGTCCCCTCTCCCACTACTTTTCAATCTTATACTGAAAGTACTACATAATGCGGTTAAGAAAAGGAATAGAAAATATGAAAATTGGAGGGGCTGGGGAGATGGCTCAGTGGAATAAGCGCTTCCCTGGCAAGCGCAAGGGACTGAGTTCAATTCCCAGTTCCCCCCCAAAAAAATAGAAAGAAAAGAAATTTGGAAAGGAAAAATACAAAACTTAGTTCCCGGGTGACATGTTTATGTAGAAAACCTGAAGGTATCAGGAAATGGAAGCTCACATGTAACCATAGCAGGATAGAGGATGCAAAGTTAGCCATAAAGGTCAGCTTACTTCCATTCACACCAGCAGTGAACACTGGGATTTCAGGGTTAAAACAGTACCATTTACTTTGTCCCCCCCATAAAATTAAAAATAGGTTCAAATCTAATGAAATATACACAAGATATATCAAGTAAACTACAAATTTTTGTTGAAAAAATCAACTGAATAAAATGTTAGCATGGGCCGGCCAAATAGCTCAGCAGATTAAAGTGCTTGCTTAGGCAGACCCAGGGGCTAGGGGCTTGATCTCCAGGCCTGACCTTCTGGCTCCAACCCTGGGGCACTCTGAGATAGGCAATTGAGATTGGGCATGGTGGCATGTGCCTATAATCCCAGCTCTTGGGAGGCTATAAACAGGCAAATCACTAAGAGTCTGATCTAGTAGTGAGACCCTGAATACCCAGTCGACCCTTCCCTAAAATACAAAATAAATAAATAAATAAAGTAAGTAAGTAAGTAAACCATCAGGCCTGGTGGTGCACACCTGTAATCTCAGCACTTGGGAGTCTGAAGCAGGAGGATTGCCCTGAGTTTGAGGCCAACCTGGGCTACATAGTTCAAGGCCAGCCTTCAACTACACAAATTGAACTTGTAGTGATTCCCTGTTCAGCCTCCCAAGAGCTGGGATTACAGGTGTGTGCCACCATGCCCAGTCTCAGTCCCTGTCTCGATGCACCCGGGGGGCGGGGCTGGCACAGCATGCCTGGAATGGAGCCCTGGTCCCTGTGTCCACTGAGCTATCTGGCCGGCCCAAGAACATTTACTTTTTTGCTTACAAGAAGCATTTTATGGTTTCCTTTTGGCATATTCAAGTTGCTGACATTGCTACTCTTAATGATAAACCTCCTAGGCTAAGCTAAAATCAAATGCTATTAGCCAAGGTTTACAGTGCAATAAGATAGCTTGAGACCACATTCACATAACTTCTATCATGATACATTGTTATAATTATTACTAGTTATCAATATCTTACTGGGCCTGATTTACAGATGAAACTGTCACAGAAAAAATTATGTAAGGCCCGGTACCATCTATGGATTGGTAGCCCCTGTGGATAAAGGGAGACTGCTATACAAAGGGCAAGTAAATATATGCAAAGATTTGCCATCTCCTATCTCATAAGAAAAATAGTAAGATATGACAACACTAGGTGGAATGATGAAGATTCAGAACACTGACAAGAAATGTGGGTTGAGCTGTGGAGGAGCAATGTTTTCACTGGTGTGAACAAAAATGTTTGAGCTGCTTAGAAAACAATTTGGCAGTTTCTTAGAAAATAAAAACATTGGGGCCAGGGAGATGGCTCAGTGGAATAAGTACTTCCCTGGTAAGCGCAAGGGCCTGAGTTCAATCCCTGGTTCTGCAAAAAAAAAAGAAGAAGAAGAAGAAAAGAAAAACATAGCCTAAATAGTATTTATTCACCCAGAGAATTTGAAAATGTATGTGTACACAAAACCTGCACCTGGGGCTAGGGAAATAGCTCATTGGCCTAAGTGCCTGCCTGCCAAGTGCAAGGTCCTGAGTTCGATCCCCAGTGCATCCCCTCCTACACATACAAAGCAGATTTAAAAAATAAACAAAAACCTGCATATCACTGTTTTATAGCCAACTGGGAAGATCAAGGCCTAAGCAGGCTCCTCTGCGAGCACAAAGCAGAAAAGTGCTCCTGCACATCACAGCTTCTGGGGAAAAGTTAAAGCAGCTGAGCCCCTGTTGTTGGATGGTGGAGGAGATGGGCCTTGTGATACTTGATTGCTTGTTCCCGTGTCCAAGTAAATAAAAGCAGGATGAGCCAGTGCCTCAGGGCACTTTGTAGAAGGGAGACACTATGTTAACGTGGCCCCTACATTTTAACCTAATTCTGTGTCTCTGTTTTTCACCTGAGTTTGTCCTCCAGTCAGGTACAAAGCTTGTAGGCCAACTCCTCCAAATCTGACACGAACATTACTAAATGAAAGAAGCCAAGAAGACTACACTGTGAGAGTCCTACTATGTGTCCAGATACCATAAGATCAGTGCTAGCCAGAAACTAAGGGGGAGGTGAACAGGAGGTATAGAGGATTTTTAAGGGCAGAAAAGCTACTCTGTATGATAATATAAAGAGAATCATCCAGAATACTAACACAGATCTGTCATTCTAAATCCAAATTATATTTTAAATGAAGTCTGCTACAGTTGTGGTGAACTATGGCACACATGTCATCTAAAGCTCTAAAACAATCTTCCTCGATCCCGCCCGCGCCCGCCCAGCCCCAGAGACCTCCTGAGACAGCACGGCCCACTCCAGCATTCTACTCAATCCTGCCCACACCGCCCAGCCAGAGACCGGCTTGAGACAGCGGCTGACTCCAGCGGCCTCCTGGATCCCGCCCCAAGCTCTCCCAGCGAGTGGGAATTTGCACAACTCACCAGGCTTCCCAGATCAGTGAGAGTGTGGTGAGTCTGAGGGAGAGCCATTGGCTTCTTCCCACGTGCTACCCGATCCCTGCTCCCAACCCCTCCAAGCCAGTGACTGGCCTGAAACCTCAGGACCCACTCACCAGCACCTCCCCGGATCCCCTGGCCTAAAGCCCACTGAACCAGTGGGGATTTCCCCGACTCTCTGGGCATCAAAGTTCAGTGAGTGTAGAACTCCAGGCCCACCGTGCCGGAGAGACATTTCCCAGGGATTCCCTGTCCCCCACCCCCACCCCCCGTGGCCCAGTGAGAACTCCAAGCCTGCCACATTGGAGGAACATTTCTCAGCAATTCCCGGTCCCACACCACAGCCCGAAACCCAGCACAGCCTGGCCTGTGAGTGAGGGCTCCAGGCCTGCTGCACCACTGGAGGGACTTTCCCAGCCTTCTCGGGTTACGGCCTGTAGACCCAGACCCAGCACAGGCTGGTTGACCCAGTACAGCCTACCCGGTGAATAAGATCATCCACTATCCTTTTGTGAGCCCAGAAGACCCACCAAAGCCCAGGCTCGCCCACCTAGAGAGCGACCTGCCTGACACAGGAGGGCTGACCCCGGCAATTTTCCGGATCCTCGCCCCAAAGCCAGCTAAGACAGGGAATTTTCATTACTTGTTCTGCATCCCAGTTCGGTTCATGCTCGCCTGAACAGGGAACCAACAGAGGGGAACCAAAGGAGCTGCAGCAAAAAAGGAACTGAACACAACAGCTAGATCCAGGATAGGCATACCTGGATAATCTCAAACTTAATAGACTGGTACCCAAATCACATAACAAGCTAAGGTTATAGCTACACCAAAGCTCCACACCAAAGGTCAAAAGTCAGTGCTATACAAAATGACAAAGAGAAGGGGAAAAATGCAATCCCAGACCTTGAGTCCACCAGTAAGGTCAGAGGACACTAGCTCAGCTGCAATGAATGAATTAAGATACAGCAGCAAAGGAACAACAGCAGAAAGCTATAGAGGAAATAAAACAAGAAGTAATTCCCCAAATTAAAAAAGAAATATCTGAATGTATAGTATCTGAAATAAAGAATGAATTCCAGAAACACTGGGTGAAAAAACTATGCTCACCCAGAACAAGTGCAGAGAGCACTATTCATATATTCACTAATATATGAATTAACAGCATCTGAAGCATGAAACCACAGCAGAAAGATCATGAGGAACTCAAAGCAGAAATAAGTTCTGAAATCAAAAACAATTCTTTGAAAAAAAAGAATTATTTGAAATCATAGCATCTGAAATACAGAAACAAGCCCAGAAATATTCAGAGGAAACCCAACTTGGAAGAAACACTGCAGAAAAGGAATTAATAACTACCTCTAAAGAAGACATGGATAAAAAAATTGAGGAGATCAGAAATATGATGGATTCCTTGAATGAGTAACACAGAAAAGAAATAGAACACATGAAACACAGTCAAAGAGATATAGAAGAACTAAAAATATCAATCACGAGTCTACAAAACCATCTGAGTGAAAGTGAAGACAGAGTTTAAGATCTTGAAGATGCCAGAGCAGCTAGTGAAAAGGTGAGAAAGGATCTCTTAAAAACAATGAGAATGCAGGAAAAAATAATCCATCACCTGCAAGATGATGCCAGGATGAACAATGTGAGAATAATTGGTATCAAGGAGAATGAAGGAGTCAATACAAATGACATAAAAAGAATTTGGGGAGAAATAATCACAGAAAACTTCCCAAATATGAGGAAATAATCCAACATTCAAGTCACCAAAGTATACAGAACACCAAATAACTTCAACCCACGAGACATATAATGGTTAAGACCCCAGAAGTTCAACACAAGAATAATATACTGAAAGCTGCTAGAGAGAAGGAGCTCACATTCAAAGGAAAACCCATCAGAATTACAGCCGACTTCTCTACACAAACAATGAAGGCAGAGTTCTTCAAGTCCTACACGAAAACAAATTCCAGCCCAGACTACTATACCCTGAAAAACTCTCTTTCAAGTTTGATGGAGAAGTGAAATACTTCCACAACAAAGAACAACTAAAGAATTTCATGATGACAAAGCCATCCCTTCACAGGCTTCTGAAAGATGTTCTAGAGAGAGACCACAATGACCAGAACTCCATGAATGAGAATGGAAGGAACCCACTAAACAGGACAGATTAAACACAGGTTACAAAGGAGTAAACAACACCAGGTAAATATTATGGCAAACATAAGTCATCACATTTCAATTATAACCATCAATGTAAACGGACTCAATTCTCCAATTAAGAGAAATAGACTGGCACAATGGATTAGGAAACAAAATCCAACAATATGCTGTATACAAGAAACACACTTAAAAGGACATTCATAGGCTCAAAGTCAAAGTATGGAAAGCAATACTACATGCCCCAGCACCTCAGAAAAAAATCAGGAGTAGCAATTCTGCTCTCAGACAGTCTCAACTTCAAACCAAGAATGATCAAATGACACAAAGTATTGGTCAGGGGAAAAATTCAAGAGCAAGAAGTAACACTCATAAATATTTATGCACCAAACACAGGAGCACCCATCTATGTAAGACAAATCTTAAGGGACATAAAAAACTTAATGTCTAAGAACACAATCTTAACAGGAGACCTTAACACACCCTTATCTCAAAAACATAGGTCAACCAGACAAAAAATTAGCAAGGAAGTAGCAGAACTGAACCAGAGCTTGGAACAAAGGGACCTTGTGGACAAATACAGAGTGTTCCACCCAACCACAGCTGAATACACATTTTTTTTCAGCTGCACACGGGTCATTTTCCAAAATAGACTACATACTAGTCCAGAGGTCATGCCTAAGTATATGAAAGAAAATATAAATTATCCTATGCATGCTATCTGACCACAATGCAATGAAACTGGAAATAAATGACAAAAGAAACCAGAAAAACCCACTAAATTCATGGAAATTAAACAACACCCTATTCAGTAATCAATGGGTTGCAGAAGAAATTCCCCCGGCTTCAACAAGAAATTCAACAATATCCACAATTCAGTGAAAATTTAAGTACAACTTACCGGAATTTATGGGATGTGATGAAAGCAGTTCTTAGAGGGAAAATCATAGCTATGAACTCACACATTAGGAAAACAGAACGGGAACAAATTAGCACCCTAATGTTGCACCTCCGACAACTAGAAAAAGAAGAGCAAACAAAACCCAGAGCACAAAGATGGGAAGAAATCATAAAGATTAGAGCAGAAATTAATTCAATTGAGATGAAGAAAACAGTTCAAAGAATCCACAAATCAAAAAGTTGGTTCTTTGAAAAAGTAAATAAAGTTGATAAGCCTCTTGCTAACCTCATCAAAAAGAGGCAAAAGGAAATTCAAGTAGAAGCGATAAGGAATGAAAAGGGTAAAATCACCACAGACCCAGCGGAAATTCAGAAGATTATCAATAGTTACTTCAAGAATCTTTACGGTCACAGAATAGAAGACACAGAAGAAATGCACAGATTCCTCAAAAGGTACAAATTACCAAAACTGAATCAAAAAGCTATAACAACTCTCAATAAGCCGATAACAGCCAACGAAATACGAAACGTAATAAAAAGCCTACCAACAAAGAAAAGTCCAGGTCCTGATGGATTCACAGCTGAATTCTACAAGAAATTTATAGAAGATATAATCCCCACACTCCTCAAACTCTTCAATGAAGTTGAAAAGGCAATAGCCCTCCCAAAATCATTTCTGGAGGCAAGTATAATACTGATTCCAAAACCAGGGAAAGACACAACCAAAAAGGAGAACTACAGGCCAATCTCCCTCATGAACATAGATGCAAAAATACTCAACAAAATCCTGGCAAATAGAATACAGCAAATCATCAAGAAGATCATACACCATGACCAGGTAGGATTCATCCCAGGGCTGCAAGGATGGTTCAATATTTGAAAATCTATAAATGTAATACACTTACATTATATATATATATATATATATATATATATATATATATATATATATATATTTATTTATTTATTTATTTATTTATTTTTTTTTTAGTTTTTCTTTTTTTGTACACAGGGTCTCACTATGCAGCTCACATTCATAGTGATCCTCCTGCTTTCCACCTCCCTAGTGCTGGGATTACAGGCATGCGCCACCACGCCTGGACTCCAATCGCCGGCTCAGTGCACCCAAAGGCGGGGCTGGCACGGCAAGCAGAAGCAGGGATCGAACCCTGGCCGCTGCGCTTACCTAAGCAAGCGCTTAGTCTGCTGAGCTATACCGCCGGCCCTTGTAATACACTATATTAATAGACTGAAATCTAAAAGCCACATGATCATCTCAACTGATGCAGAGAAAGCCTTTGATAAAGTCCAACACTTGTTCATGTTCATGGTCCTACAGAAAATTGGAATAGGTGGACTCTATCTTAACTTGATAAAAGCCATCTATGACAACCCAAACCTAAATGGGGAAAAACTGAAATCTTTTACTCTTAAATCAGGTAAAAGACAAGGATGTCCTCTATCACCCCTCCTATTCAATATAGTCTTGGAATCCTTAGCAACAGCCATTAGAAAAGAGGGAGAAATAAAGGGAATAAGAATAGGTAAAGAAGAAGTTAAATTATCACTATTTGCAGATGACATGATACTTTACTTGGAAGACCCCAAAAATTCTACCAAGAAGCTACTAGAACTGATAGGGAAATTCAGTAGCATAGCAGGATACAAAATCAATACTCAAAAGTCAATAGCATTCCTCTGCACAGATAACAAGCACACTGAAAGGGAAACAATAGGAACAATACCTTTTACAATAGCACCGCGGAAAATGAAATACCTTGGGATTCACTTAACCAAAGAAGTCAAAGATCTTGTCACAGAAAATTACAACACCTTAAGAAAAGAGATTATAGAGGATTTCAGAAAATGGAAAGATATTCCATGCTCCTGGATAGGAAGAACCAACATCATGAAGATGGCCATACTCCCAAAATTGCTGTACAGATTTAATGCAATCCCTATCAAACTGCTACCAACATACCTCCCAGGCCTAGAGAAATTGTTCCTAAAATTTATTTGGAACCACAAACGACCTAGAATAGCAAAGGCAATCTTGGCCAATCAAGACAAGGCAGGAGGCATCACAATTCCTGACTTGAAATTATACTACAAAGCCACTGTGACAAAATCAACATGGTATTGGCAACAAAATAGACCTGAGGATCAGTGGAATAGATTAGAAGACGCAGAGGCATCTACAATCACACTCAGCCATCTGATCTTCGACAAAGGGGCTACACAAGCTCACTGGGAGAAAGACAGCCTCTTTAACAAATGGTGCTGGAAATCATGGCTTTCTACATGCCGAAAACTAAAACTTGACCCAGCTCTATCACCATGCACTAAGTTAAAGTCAAAATGGATTAAAGATCTAAACATTAAAACAGAAACACTTAGGGAAGAGAAAGTAGGAGGAACTCTTGAAGACATAGGGGTAGGTAAAGAGTTCATGAACAAACATATATTCGCACGGGAAGCTCTTGAAAGAATCAACAACTGGGATCAACTCTTCTTAAGGAGCTTCTGCGTGTCAAAAGAAATTGTCAACAGAGTGAAAAGACAACCCACAAATTTTGAAAAAATCCTAACTAATAAGCAGTCAGACAGAGGTCTACTGTCTAGAATATATAAAGAACTAAGATATTAACAGGACCCTCAAATTTAAAGACCCAATTCAGAAATGGGCATCTGAGATGAATACACACTTCTCAGAGGACGAAATTAAAGAAGCAAATAAATATATGAAAAAATGCTCCACAACGCTAGTCATCCATGAAATGCAAATAAAAACATCACTGAGATACTATCTCACTCCAGAAAGCATGGCTATCATAAGGAAATCAACCAACAACAAATGTTGGAGAGGATGTGGGGAAAAGGAAACACTTCTCCACTGCTGGTGGGAATGTAGACTGGTACAACCATTGTGGAGGTCAGTGTGGAGACTCCTCAAAACAGTAGGACTAGAAATCCCATTCAAGCCGACTATCCCCCTACTGAGAATTTTCCCAGAGGAACTGAAA
>PVKA01002387.1:110530-126155 GCA_004027165.1 Ctenomys sociabilis
AAAAAAAAAAAAAAAAAAAAAAAAAAAAAAAAAAAAAAAAAAAAAAAAAAAAAAAAAAAAAAAAAAAAGGAAAGATGCCCTGAGGTTATCTGAGGAATCAGCTAGCAAGGACCTCTGGGGAATGAATGGTCTTGTGAGGTTCATTCCTCACAGTCATCTAAGCACTCGGAGGCCATGGTAGCTCTGGTCCAAGTGGCCCCAACTACTGCTTCCACCAGCACTGGACCTTGGAACTGTCCATGTATAGTAGTTTTTCGGGCATGCAGAATGCAAAGGACTGTGGGGTCATGGAGGTTTTCTTAAAGATTTCAATAGAATTGGTCATGGTGGTGCATGCCTGTAATCCCAGTACAGGGGAGGCTGAGATGGAAGCCTGCTGCAAGTTGGAGGCCAGAGCCAGAACTACATAGGAATACCCTGTCCCAAAACACACACACACACACACACACACACACACACACACACACACACACACACACACACACCCTAAGAGGCTGGTATACGACAAAAGCAGACTCCATGCAAGCAGATCCTGAGAGGGTGACATGAAGTTGTGATCATGCAATTGAAGACACAGTGGAGAATCCAGAAAGTTAAAGATGCAGGAACGTGGCTCAGGGGATGAGCCACCCCAGGGAGTGGGCGTGTAGGCTGCACTCCATAAGCCCATAGGGGTCAAGCCCCTGTGGGCTCCCGTTCTGCGCCCATATGCCCCAGATCCCAGATATGGAGCCAAGAATGAATGTTTGTCCTGCTCGGCTGTGGCCTTGCTTTGATCCAGTTCCTTTAAACTAGTTTCCTATTTCTTGTTTTTTGAAATGGGAATATTTTCCCTGTCCTGCTATTGTATTTTAGAAGTATGAAAAAAAGAAAGGGCTAGTCAAATAGCTCGGCTGGGGGTTGATCTCAGGTTGCTCTGAGATAGCAATTGAGACTGGGCATGGTGGTGTGCGCCTGTAATCCCAGCTCCTGGGAGGCTGTAAACAGGTGGATCACTACAAGTCTGATATAGTAGTGAGATCCCAAACACTCTGTAGATCCTTCTCTAAAATAAAAAATAAAAAGAAGTATGTAATGTACTATTTTGAGGGGCTGGGAAGATGGCTCAGTAGAATAAGTGCTTGCCAGGCAGGCGTAAGGGCCTGAGTTCAATCCCTGGTTCTGCCAAAAAATAAATAAAAGACTTTAGGGGCTCTTGGTGACAACGTGGTTGCACTTTGCCCTGTGAGATGGACATGACCCTTTGGGGCCAGGAACGGAGTGTTACAGTTTGTATCTTATGTCCCTCAAAGGCCAGGTGTTGAAGGTGTGGTTGCCAGCTTCTAGCACTATGGGGACGTGGGGACAAGTGACGGGAGTGAGATCACTGGCGACACCCCCTCAAGGGAGCTGGGGGCCCACTCACCTGCTGGTGCTCTCTCCCTCCTGGCCACCTTGAGTCCTGGCTTTCTCCCCCAGGGACTCCCTGCCAGGAAGTTCTGCATCACCTCAGCTAGCCATGGATGTCACCTCACGCACTGTGAGCTGAAGTTAACAGTCCTTCCACACAAATTGTTTTTAATCGAATTGTATTGGCACATTTTAAATCTATATAATGATCACGTGCATCAGAAAGAATTCCTACCTGTACACCATTAACTTGATCCTTTTTTCCCACTTTCCCCCTCCCTTCAAACCTTTCCATTTACAAAAACTTTGTTTCCATTTTTTCTTTTCTTTTTCCTCATTTTCTTTTGCTTTTCCCTTCTTTCCTTTTCCCTTCCCCCTCCTCTACTCCCCTCCCCCTCATAAATTGTTTACCTCAGGTATTTTGTCATGGCAGTGGACAGTTGACTAATAGTTACTTCGCAGGGACAAATCTGGTGCCAAATGACCATTTTACGTGAATAACATATATTATCTGTTCTTAGGAGAGATCTGAAACAGAGTTTTCAGGGCTTGGTACAATACAGGGGTCACACTGCTGGGCATTCATTGCAAAAGAATGAAATTCTTCCCCTTTTCAGATTCATTTCTATTGCCAAAATGCTGGCTCTCCTCATGAGTGTGTCTTTGTCTCTGCATTTCATCAACCCAGTAATTTACGTCAAACTCCAAGCATGATTATCTCACTCCCAGTATGCAGCAGTTCAGATGAAAAGCACATTACAATTCAGAGGATGACAGACTTCTTTGTTCTTTTAATGGTTGCTGAAAATTTTGGATGGCAGTTATTCTTTGAAGATGCGTATTTTTATGGAAAACAACAGCTTCTCTGTTATCTATAAATGTTTGGGGTTTTCTCCTCTTGGTTTGGGTGTATCTAACAGACACTGTTTCAAAAACTGAAATAGGACCATGTTAGAAAATAGTACACGTTAACTGAGCAATTCCGAAGAAGTGTCATTTGAAGCCTTCAATTGCTATTCATGATAGAAGGTTGTTCTCTCCTTAAGTTGCTACTCAGTGCGTTTCCCTCCAGTGAGTCTGCTTGGCTGGTCATGGGGTGTGACCTGAAAGGAGATGGGGCTTCTGATAGCCTGTCAGCACCAGAGGAATTTATTTGTTTGCTTGTTTGTTTGTTTGACACAGGATCTCATTATGTATTGCAGGCCAGCCTTCAGTCTTAGACTCATGGTGATCCCCCTGCCTCAGCTTCCCTACTGCTGGGATTATAGGCATACACCATCACGTTTAGCTCAGGAATCATTTTCCTTTTTTGTGATACAGAGGATTGAACTTGGGGCCTTGTGCATGCTAGGTAAGCACTCTACCACTGAGCTGCATCCCTAGCCCAGGAATTATTTTAAATGACCATATCACTGCCCTGCTTTCTCTGCTCCAAACTCCTCCACAGGGCCTGCACAATCAGCTGGCTGTTGCCTCCCTCCCCTGTACTTGAGGTAATTATAGCTACACTGACCTTCATATTTTTAAATCTTTTAGTTCTTATCCTCTTCCTCCTTCTCCTCCTCCTCCCACTCCCCCCAGCCACCTTTATGAGACAAGGTCTTGCTGTGTAACCCAGGCTGGCCTTGAGCTCCCAGTGATGCTCCTGCCTCAGCCTCCTGAGTGCTGGGATTACAGGCATGTGCCACCACACATGGGTCGTCTTTTAGTTCTTCAAAAAGGCAGAAAATGTGCGTTTGGTTGTCACCAATTCTGGACATTGGTTGCTGGGTAACAAATCACCCTAACACTCAGTGGCTTCAAACAACTTACTCGGCTGACAGATCTGCAGCGTGAGCCCTGACCGGGGGCAAGGCCTGCCTGCTGCTCCCCTTCAGGGGGGGAGTCCACTGAGGGGGTGGGGCCTGTTTCCCGAGGGCTCCTTGGGAGGCCTGACAAGCTGGCTCTGCCAGCGGTGGACTAGAGCTGAGGCTGGGGTCTCCCCAGGTGGCCTGCATCTCCTCAGGGTGAGTTTTTGTGCTCTAAGGGCGGCATTCCTGAGAGAGACTGGTGTCCTTGGTCATGACCCCGCTGTGGGAGCCAGCCCGCATTACTTCTGCAGCATCTGCTTTGGAATCATCACAAAATCCAGCGCAGTGTGGAGGGAAGGAGCACAGCCTGCGCCTCGGTCGGGACTGGCAAAGCTCCAGTGAGCGGAGCTGGAAATACCGAGCCAGCCATTTGGGGAAAATGCAGTCTGCTGCCACGCCCCTTAGCAGCTTGCCGTGTGCGTGCGCACTTAAATCTCATGTTCACGCGACCATTAGTGCTAAATTCTCCATCAAGGTAATGATCTTTGCTTATGTGACGCCCCACTCCCCAGTGTCAGCGTAGTTTCCATTTGTTTGTTTCGTCTTTTTGAGACAGGGTTTCATCACGCAGTCAAGGTGGCCTTGAGCTTCCTTTGTAGCCCAGGCTGGTCTTGTACTTGCAGTAATCCTCCTACCTATGGTTCCTGTGTGCTGGGATTACAGGTGTGTGCCACCATGCCCGGCTGCCTGATTTTCACAACTGATTTTAGGGAAGGGTCTACAGGGTGTTCAGGGTCTCACTACTAGATCGGACTCATAGTGATCCGCCCGTTTACAGCCTCCCAAGAGCTGGGATTACAGGCGCATGCCACCATGCCCAGTCTCAATTGCCATCTCAGGGCACCCTGGGGGGCAGGGCCAGCATGGCAGGCCCGAGGATCAAACCCCCGGCCCCTGTGCCTGCTTACAGGTGCTTTAACCCACTGAACTATTTGGCTGGCCCTTCACAACTGATTTTTGAAAGTTGCAAAGATACCCATCTGGCTGAATCAGCAATTTTTAAAGAATTAGAGCCTCTTGTTTTGAAATCACCCCGTAATAACTTTATCCTTCTGTAATCATTCGGGAATAACTTGAGATGCCTAGAGTTGATCCCAGTCCACAGTATGAATTCCGGGAGAGGAAATGTCCACTCCTGGCCATCCACTGTCTGCAGCATGAATGAGAAAGCTGGTGGTGCTGTTTTCAGAGGATGCATCAGGACTCCAGGGCAATGGCTACGCATGCCCGAGACAAGCCCCAGAGCGCCTCTTGTCTGGGGCCTCGTCGGTGGGGCGGAAGCCAACATGGGGGCTGGCCTGGCCACGGAGGAAGCCTGGGCTGCGTGCACTCCTCCCTGTGCGTCTCCTCAACAGTGGCATTCATCCAGATCCGGGCCTTTTTGCACAATAGGATGGATATGTGTTGAAATTTCTACAAGGCGTTGCAGTAAAGGACACAGTGCCCTCCATCCTTCTCAACATCCCCATCTTTAGATACAACTTCAAACACAGCTGTCCCGTGGTTCCTGTCAACTTCTCAAGCAGTTCTGGGAGTCTTCTTTGGGGTCTTTATGAAGTATGATTTTAAAAACTATATGGTGAATGCCATGCCGCTGCCACCCCAAGGAAAGGCAGACTTGTAACTGCGTTTCAGTGTCACCTCCTACACCCTGTGCCCTCAATCTGGCATCGTGTGACTTCTGGCTTTTCAACTTTTTCAAAGTCAAAGTGGCCATGAAAGGTAAACATTTTGAGTTGGTTCAGGATGTTAAGGTAGGCACAGCAGTGCGAGCACAGGCACCAACAGAAAACAGGCTGCAGAACCACTTCGGAAAGTGGCAGGAATCATGGGAGAAGTTTGTTGGAAGTGCAAGGGAGGACTCTGAAAGGGACTGAGGGTAATGTGTCTTTGCTGTAATAATTCTGTATTTTGTTTTTTTTTTTTTCATTTTATATATTTGGTACAGGGTCCCACTATGCAGCTCCGACTCATGGTGATCCTCCTGTTCCAGCCTCCCCAGTGCTGGAGGCTGGGGATTACAGGCAGGTGCCACCACTCCCAGACTTGTTCACCAGCTCAGTGCACCCCAAGTACAGGCCAGTGCGGTATGCAGCACCGGGGATCGAACCCTGCTCCCTGTACTTACCAAAGCAGACACTTAGTCTGCTGAGCTATCTCGCCTTGTAATAATTCTTTTTAATTTAAGCATTCATTCACCATAGTTTTCAATCACACCTCATGTATCAATTTAGACAATTGTAACTTTATTGCTATTTTGCCATACATAAATGTGCTTTGCGGAGAAATCATTTGTTCACTCTGCAGTAAGTTGAGCAGTTCTGTTTCGCTGGGAATCACCCTCTCCAGGCACACCATCCCTTCGAGGCCACCTCAGATTGCCATCCAGCCTGCTGCTTGGCTGGTTATGGGTCAGGGGCCTGGTCCTGCCCAGCGTGCTACGGTCAAGGGTGTGGACCCTGAGGGGCATGGGGTGCCCAGGGGTTTCCCTCAGTGGAAGCCGTGGACAGGCCTGCCTTTTTGGAGAGGGTGGTAGAACCTGGGCAGGGTAGCGCGGAAACATCCCTCAAACTCGGGGTGAATGTGGCTCGCCCGTTCCTCCCATTTCCTTTGTGAGGAGAGCCGCAGGCAGACGTATCAGCATGCATGCAAAAGACCGCCCCGACACTACTTCCCCCCAGTCTGATGTGAACAAAAATATACTTGATTTCCTGCCTCTGTGTCACTGTTAAGATCGCCCTTCGCTTCCTGAAGGTCAGGATCCCACTGACAAAAGCGTCTCAGCCATTAGTCACCAGTGTGTTTTCCCTGAAGATGATTTATTTTATTCATTTCTCCCGTCCTCTGCTTTATTGTCTGCAGTACTTAACTGTAAAAGTCACTCTGTTCTGCCATCATGTGCTTTCCCTCTTATTTCTGCTTCATGAGCAATTTGTTCTAAATGTTTAGTAGCAGGTTAATACAGGGAAAATTTGTTTTGCTTAGAAGGTTTGAAAGGAGAGCTAACACACTTGTTAGTTGCTTATTGGGCAAAGCAGTTCTACCAAGCTTGGATCTGGGACTGGCCTTTCCCGCTGGTTCTCAGGCTGATTTGAATCATCCTGGTGCAGAGCAACAATGCACATTTTAAAGATATTTTTTGTGTCTCTGGGGATCGGGCCGGAAAGCAGAAGGGCGCACTGCCAGCACACATCTGGAGTCACAGCCGCCGCCGGCTCATGCCTGGCGAGGCCTGCCCTCTGCTGGGAGGGGTCCTGCACCCTATCCAGGGGCGCTGCTCAGGGCGTGGGGATCCCAGGGCTGCCTCAGGAATTCAGAATGTTCCACTGTTTCCTGGAGATTTGACTCCTGCCAGGCCTCTGCCAGGGAACAGTGAGTCAGGAGGGGCTGCTCTGGACTGGCTTCTTGCGCCTTTGGCCTATTTCACATGCGCTCCACAAGTGAGAAAACAGCCCAGGAACAATTAGCTCCTGCCAGAGAGCCAGGAGACGGTCTTAAGGGCTACACCGACTGGGAGTTTACTCCTCTCCTTTTTTTTAACCACATCTTTTTTTTCCAGATTGTATTGGTACATTCTTTTTCTTTAATGTATTTAGTCCAGTGATCCTCCTGTTTTCATCCTCCCAAGTGCTGGGATCACAGGCGTGTGCCACCACACCCAGTCTCAGTCAGGCTCAGCACAGCCTGTCGGGGACCTAACCTGGTCCCTGCGCTTTAGGCTGCTGAGCTATCTGATCGGGCCTTATATTGGTACATTTTAGATATAATGATCACATTCATCAGAGAATTTATACCTGTACATGATCTAACTTGTTGTTTTTTTTTTCTATTCCCCTGCCCATTTACAAAAGCTTTGTTCCCACTTTTTTCCTCTTTTTTTTTCTCTTTTTACTTTTCCCTTCTTTCCTTTGCCCTACCCATCCCCTTGTTCTCCTCCCCTTTGAATATTTTCTTCCTATGGGAAGTTTCACGTCATACAGCTCTGTCAGTGTTTTAGCATATACTGTTTTTATCCACAGACCAGCTCACTCCCAGGGTTTGGGTGGGGCATTTATGTGCTGGCTATTCCTGGCTTTGCTCAGGCAGGGGCTGAATGTTTTAAAATATACTGTACACAGAAAACTTATTGAACAAATTTGATAAAACCGTCATTTCAATTTCCCGTTATTAAAATGAATGAAAAATATGCAATCTTTAGTCATCCTGTATTTAAATGATTTGACTGGGAAGTGGAAAAAAGCTGGTTTAAAAGTTCAAATTATACAGCTACTACACCAAGAGGCAAGCCACAGAAAACTATTCATTCTATACTTAAAAAAATTATCTGACATAGGGCTGGGGAGTGGTATAAGCATCTGCTTGGCAAGCACAAGGTCCTGAGCTTGATCGTGGATACCACAAAAAAAAGTAAAAAGAAAATTATCCGACATAGTTACTATGAACAATTAAAATATTTTAAAATGGCTTTGAAATGTTGGAGACAAAACTCCCCATGGCCTAAAAATGTCCTTGTCATGCTGAATTCTACTGGCAGCCAGGGCTCAAGCTGGGAAAGCTCCTGCTTCGTAGTCTGGGGCCACTCTCAAACTACCTGCTGGGTGAGTGCTGGCCAGGGTGGGCTCCCCTAGGGGACAGCTCCTGTAGGGAGTCCTCATCTGTGGAACACCATGCTTCATCTCCAAGGAGACCCCTGCCGGCCACAAAGTGCATTTGGCCAGCATCTCTTCATCCTGTGCGGTTCAACTGGGCCAAAGTGGACAAAGCACATGAAGGCCCCTGGAATCCTGGACAAGACTTGTGGTATAAAAAGAATTTGATTACTCACTCCTTCCTAGCTGCCCTCTCCAGCATTTTCCAGTGCCCCCGGCTCCCCGCCCCAGAATCCGCCTGCACATTCCATGTAATGACAGAGAGGAGATGCGAGACCAACTTTTTTCTATTTTTAATAACTGTTGCCAGGCCTGTGCTTCCATGCCGCTGCCATTTCTGGCACTGCCATTTCACCTGGACAGAGCTCCTGCTGAGCAGAGTGGGCTGTGTGCCCGGAGCGGCCCTCTCCTGCACAGCTCTGCTTACCTTAGAAAATGTCTGTGGCTTGTAAAATATTTACATGTCCGGGGTTTTCATTTGATCAACAGCAAACAAACCAAACCACTGTGTGTAAATGTGTAAAAAAAAATTTATTTTTGTTTCAGCTCTTACAGCCCATTGTGTACTTTCAGATTTATTAGAGGAAGATGTGGCTTAGAAGATCAACATGAATAGAAAACCCCAGAAAAGGTCTCAATCGTTCACTTTTAGAAGGAAGAGGTGGGCCGGGCAGGTGGCACAGGCTTCCAACCTCAGCACTCAGGAGACTGAGGCAGGAGGACGTGGTGATCTTGAGGCCAGCCTGGGCTTCACAGTGAGTTCAAGGCCAGCCACATGAGACTCTATCTCAAAAACTTTTTTAAAAAAGGAAGAAGAGGGACCTGCCTCTCCCACTTCTCCCTACAGTTCCCAGGGTGGGATCTGGTGCCACAAAAGCGGGCTTCCACACTCTGGCAGAAGTGTCCCAGCACTGGCAACCTGTGGCCTGGGGAGGTGCAGGGCTGTGCACCCACAGACCACACGCTCTTCCTAGTTCCTCTCATACAGCCTCCCATAGAGAGCTGCTGTCACCAGACCAGAGGACAGTCTACTTTTCCTCAGAAAGTAGTGGTCGTTTTCCCAGCCAAGCTGGTCAGGGATTTCCAGGGTCATTCCTGAAGTCAGAAACAATGGAAAGATATAGGAAGTGCTGAAGTTGCCCCACAGGTGGAACTCAAATGTCCCGGAGGCCTCTGTGATCTCCTGCCCGCAGGTCTGGAAGCCAAGGCCCCCGCACTTGACCAGGGCGCAGACCTGAAGGTAGTAAGTGCCGTGCACCGTGTGGAGGCCGTCAAAGACGCCCAGGGCGTACAGCTCTTTGGACAGCGTGGGCCTCTTGTAGAGTAAATGACAGCAGAGGCTGTTTGAACAGACCTGGAGATAGCCCTCCTTTTCCCAGGCAGGGACCAGGGTGAAATTGTCATACATCATCTCAGAATAAAACACAGGAGGCGTGCTCAGGCTCCACCCCGCATCTTCATCACAATGGACTTCCTGAGCATCTTTCTCACAATGTGGATTGCCTGACAGAATTTTTAAAAACTTGCTATGGGACGGATCCATGTTGCCGGCTGCATCCTCTGCACCAACAAGGCCCTGAGGATTTCTGGCTACCTCGGCAATTATGAGGTGCCCTCCGGGATTTTCCATGTCATGGTACCAAAAGGACTTCAGAGGGGAATGGATCCCGCTCCCTGTCATCCCCAGGGATGGGTGGTGGATGTTAGCTGCCAGCACATTGACACCAAAGGCAATGGCAAAGGCTTTCTGAATCTCCACAGCTGCCAGGAGCGGGAGCTGGTTCATCCAGGCTGTTGGGTACACAACATGCTTCACGGCTGAGTCCCTGAGGAGTCTCACGATGGGATCGAAGAACAGTATGTCGAAGCACGTGAACATGCCGAACTTGCCGGCGAAGGGGGTGTCGAAGGCGATGTGGTCCACCTTAAGAGGAGCGTCGAAAGCCGTCTCAAAGTACAAGTTGTGCTTGCGGTAGCGGTCCACGAGGGTTCCGTTGCTGCTGAACACCACGTTGGTGTTAAACTGGTACCTCCCGTCGCGCGGGCACCCTGGGTCGCTGCTGTGACAAGGCTGTTTTGTTCCAAGATTGGCCACCAAGAACATCTCCCCCTTGCGGGCCATACAACTCAGGCGCTGCAGGACCTAGAAAAACAAAGGAATAAATAACGTGGACTTTAAAAATTCTGCCTTTAGTCTCCTTTCTTAATAGAAAAGTTTTTGCATTGTACCAAATACATATCTATATAGCTATCCTAAGCCAATAGAAAAAAAAAAAAAACTACAAAAACATGAAAAGGATATAAACAGGGGATTCATGGAAGAACAAATACAATGGCCAAGAAATATCTGAAACCATGTTCAACCTCATTAGTAACGGAGAAATGCAAACTAACATAATAATTAGGTATCACTTTTCACTGTTGTTGGACAAAATTGCCAAGGGTCATTCTATCCAGCATGGATCAGGGAGTAGGAGAAAGGCACTCACAGACTATCACTGGGAATAAAAAGTGACGTAAGAATCTTTTAGGGGAGAAACATGGTATTCTTTAAAGTAATTTAAAATGTGCACATCTTTTAGCCAATACCATTTCTAGGAATTTCACCTCACACAAAATGTTGGACATTTTCAGAATATATGTACAACAACATCTATTGAGACTTTGCCCATAATACAAGAGTAAACATACAGCGTGCTAACAAGGATGGAATAGGCACCGCAGAGAGAAGGCTGCGGCAATGCACAGCGAGATGGTGACAGAAGGAGGAAAAGGAAAGGAAGGGGCTAAGGAATGAGTTATTTATTATTACTATCTTTTTTCAGTTTTAGGAAAGAGTCTACAGGGTGTTCAGGGTCTCACTACTACATCTGCCTCCTAGTAATTTTCCTGTTTGCAGCTGTGGGCCACCACTCCCAGTCTCAATTGCTGTATCAGAGCACCCCCGGGGCAGGGCCAGCGAGACATGCCAGGAGACTGAACCCCCGGCCCCTGCACCTGCTTGCGGGCACTTTAATCTGCTGAGCTATTTGGCCAGCCCTAGGAATGAGTTGTGGTGAGGGTAAACTTTTACTTTTTAAAAATCCTGTTTGACTTATTCAATAAGTTTATAGTCATCTTTCAAAAAATGGTATGTTTTTGTGCAATTAAAAAATGGAAAGATCTATAGATGAATAAATGGCTTGAAAAATGCAGTCCTCACACTGAGTGGACTCACGGCTGCGGAGTTTGCCCTTTCAGGGCCCAGAGCCTCCTCTCAGGGTCAGCATGTCGCGGCTTCTGGCGGTAGGCTTTGCTCATGTCCGCACACCCTGGGCTTCTGAGGAGGAAGGCTGGGTTGTCACATACCTCTGTGTCGCTGAAACGGTGCGGCTCCAGGCACGGGTTCCACCTGACAAGCTGCGGAGATGGCATAAAGTCCAAAAATGGGTAAATGGATGTTCTTGTGAAGTTGAACCCATGAATGCCATCTTCTGGAAACACTATAATCTGTACACC
This sequence comes from Ctenomys sociabilis, assembly GCA_004027165.1. Taxonomy (NCBI): domain Eukaryota; kingdom Metazoa; phylum Chordata; class Mammalia; order Rodentia; family Ctenomyidae; genus Ctenomys; species Ctenomys sociabilis. The sequence continues at coordinate 121,917 of PVKA01002387.1, forward strand.
CTGCAAGGCAAAAGGCCAAGGTACAGTCTGTGATCAGGTCGTGGCAAGCCCCATTTTATTCATCAGTTCACTGGGCAGCCACCCAGAAGGTACTCTGTCCCTGGAGCCCAAGATACCAAGGTGGCAGCTCAACTCTCATCAGGGACCTGAGTCTCGGGGAAGCTGTCTTGCTTCTTCTTGGAAGAACCATTACTTGTACCTGAGAGCACATCAGGGATGGAGGGCAGAAGGATTTATAATCTTTTTTTTTTTTTTTTTTTTTTGGCAGAACTGGGGATTGAACTCAGGCCCTTGCACTTGCCAAGCAAGCACTTATTCCACTGAGCTATCTCCCCAGCCCCAGGGATGGAGTGGGGGGGAGGAAACACTTAAGGTCTCAAGAGCATACAGAAGGGGTTTTGAGTTGGCAGGGCAATACAAGATGGAGCTGACTATACAGGGTCAGAGCTATCTCCAGTCGATGGTGCTCAGTCACTCTGCAGCTAAAGAGGTTGTAGAACTTCTGAAACCACACTGACACCATGCCTGTGCCCACCCCGAAAACATCTGATTCAGTTGACTGTGGGAGGGGTCCAGGCACCAGTGTTTCATAGTCCCCCCAGGCGATTCCAATGTGCAGCTGGGCTCGGGACCCACAGGACTGGCCCGGCAGCCAGGAGTCAAGTGTGTTCATCTCAGCACAGAGACAAGGACGCACTTAAACTCTCAGTTCCCCACGGGACTAGGAGGCTCCTTTAGGACTGTGGCCACTCGAGAGCTTCTCCCCTGCATGGGGACACGCTGGGCTCCCGGGCCGCTGCCTTGAGCTAAGGAAATACACCCAAACAATCCCCAGCCAGGGCTTCTTTCTTCTGTTGCTCTCCACTTATGTGGATTAAAACATCAAGCTTCAGTGCAGAAAGAGAAGGCGGGCAGAGAAGGCCTGAGTAATCTAAAGGAGTGTGCGGGAGGCCTTCACTTCAGAGGTACACTGCAAATTTTTAGGGTTTTGTTTTTTTTTCTGGTTGCAAAACTTTCATTAACTGTAGAAAATTGGAAAAACAGAAAAATAAAGAACTCATAATCCTACAATACAAAGATAATTATTAAGATCCTACTATTAGTTTTCTTTCTGTATATATGTGTGCATAATTGAGATAACAGATATATGGTTTTGTACCTCAAATTTTTTTCAAACTTGAATTCTTTCAAAAATAATATTTGTGGGGCCAGGGAGATAGCTTGGTGGAATAAGTGTTTGCCTGGCAAGCACAAGGTCCTGAGCTTGATCTCTGGTACCATCCAAAAAATAAAAAACATTTCTAATGGCCACATTAAATTAAAGAGGACCCCACAGTTGCTCCTCTAATATTGGATATTTGAATTATTTCTAACTTTTTGTAACAAAAATAAGACTGTGGTGCCCACATGTGCTCAAAACATTTCCTGAATGAGTGCGGTACACAAGTCTTTGAGTCCCTGTTATTTCTTCAGAATAAACTCTTACAAGTGAAATTACATGGTAGAACAACATGAAAAGCTTTAATTTCTTTTTTTTTTTTTTTTTTTTTTTTTTTTTTTTTTTTTTGTCTTTTTTGAGACAGGGTCTCACTATGCAGCTCAGGCTGGCCTTAAGCTCACTTTGTAGCTCAGGCTGGTCTCGAACTCACAACAATCCTCCTGCCTCAGCCTCCCGAGTGCTGGGATTACAGGCCTGCGCCACCACGCCCGGCTTGAAAAGCTTTAATTTCTTAACACATACTGCCAAATAGCTTTCCAGAAAGGTCAGGCAAAATATGAGAGCCCTCCAGCACAGACTGCCACTGGCCACCTCACTGCACCCTTAACAATGACAGTGTAAAGAAAAATTATCCCAACTTCAGAAACAAGATGAAGGGCTGGCCAGATAGCTCAGCGGACTAAAGCGTCTGCTTATGCAGGTGCAGGGACCAGGGTTTGATCCCTGGCATGGCACGGCACGTCGGCCCCGCCCCCAGGGCACATTGAGACAGCAACTGAGTCTGGGCGTGGTGGCCCAGGCCTGTAATCTCAGCACTTGGAAGGCTGAAAACAGGAGGATCACTACAAGTTCCATCTCATCTACAGTGAGACTCTATAGCCTGTACTAAAATAAAAGCAGCAAGAGGAGATAACAGCACACGCCTTCCCAAATTACACTGGGATATCCATACTCCCAAGGATTTTTAATGATCTAGACAATGTACTACCATTTGGCTTTGCTACTTCAAGGATCATCATGAAGACTACAACTGAATGGAGAATATTAGCCAGCTTTGTAGCTATCAGAAAATACATTTCATCATCCACTGGCCTAACAGACACATCTCTATTTCTCCAGTCCTCTAAATCAGCTTCACCATCGTACTGGTTCCCTCATTAACTAATGAGTTAAATAAAAACATTGTGTATTCTATAATTAATAGAAGAATCATGCATTTTAATTTCTGAAAAATTACACTTGGACAGGTACTCAACAGGTGAGAATACTAAATGGTTTTTCACAGAGAATACCATTTAAATTATGTACACATGCTCGGTTAACCTGAAAAATTAAGCTGCAAGTTTCATTCCCCAAGCACACATGAACCAGGAATAAGGCCAGGGACCAAACCTGAGTGAGCTGGGGCAGACTTTGGGGCTGATGTGATAGGCAATTAGCACTCCTAAGAGCTTCAGTAATTTTCTGATGGACTTCACAATGAGATCAAGGAGTCCTTCCAAGGAATGAAGGTCGCCTCCCCCAGTGGCTGACAAGCCGAATCACCCTGAAGCTGGGCTCCTTTATCCACGCCCTGAATGTCCCTACCAAAAGAAATACTGAAGTTGATTTGTTCAAGAACCTCTGTTTTAGACTGGGCGTGGTGGCGCACACCTGTAATCCCAGATCTTGGGAGGTTATAAACAAGCGGATCACTACTAGTCTGATCTAGTAGTGAGACCCTGAACATCCTGTAGACCCTTCCCTAAAAAAATATATATATGAAAAAAAGAAGAACCTCTATTTTTACAGCAAGTCTGACATACAATTTTGACAAATACTTAAATTTGTCTTAAAACGTGTTTTGCCATGTCTACCTACATGGGGAGCCAAGAAAGGGGAACACTAAAAACTATCTTAATGACAAACTGCGTCCCCACTCCTAATCTACTGGCAGAGAAGGAAGCAGGCTGTGTGGCTGGCATAGGCCTGGTGAAACCATGCTGTATCTCCATGAGAGGCAGGTCACTAAAGCTTGGAAGTGGGACTTCAGTGTTCACAGTCTATCTGGTGAGCGTCTCCAGATGGTCTTGTGATGAGGTGAAGCACGGAGTCAGTGGAACTGCAGGAGCTGGATTAAGCACCAGGCCAGCAAACACCTCTGTCCCAAGAACACCTGCCCTTGATAGGATGTCAGTGGAAGGGGGAGGGGCACCGCTGGGATCCTTTTTATACTGACTTCAGCAGAGCTTAAATGAGGTGTGTATCAAATGTGTGAATGACGTGATGGTAACTGATACCAGGATGTCAGTAAAGGTCCCCAAAATAGCCCAATAGGCCAGAATGATGACATTTAACAGCACAAATGTGCAGAGCTGCTCTCGGACTCAATCACTCAGCCTCTTAAGCACAGGAGTGCAAGGGCAGCAAGTGTGTCTGTGTGCAGCAAAGGGCATGGGAGTTTGTGGCGACAGCAAGTACACAATGAATCCACAGTGAAGTGGAGAGGGAGAAGACAGCTCTGCCGCAGCCTGCGGCTGTCAGCCAGTCCTGGAGAGCTGCACGCAGACAGCCTTGGCAGTCCGGGAAGGGCTGGAAACTCCATCTCCTGCGGAGCTGCACAGGGCAGCAGTGCAGTGCTGCCTGCAAGAGTGTAGAGGATGGAGTCCTGCTGTTCTCCTTAGCCCGAGGATAGAACGGATAGAACGACAGGGGCAGCACAGGGAGGCCAGCTGCTGCTCACCAGAAAGAATGCTTGTCCAGAGGTTCCCCACTGCTGGATGAGTGGACCTATGAAATAGTTCTGGACCACTCAGGGAGCTCAAGAATCCAGGGGTATAAAAAATAAGATACGCAAACAGCTACACTCTCTTAATTTACTGATAAGAGACATACGGTATAATAATGTCTGTAAGTATAATATCATGTATGCACCTTCTGTGATACCAAAACATTATGAAAACAGTTTGCAATGTATTAATTTATCAAATCCATCTTGTCAAGGTATCTTAAAACTGTCTCATTGACATTTGTACTTCAAT